>PVJO010002145.1:0-151530 GCA_004026905.1 Hystrix cristata | reverse complement strand
AAATAAATAAAAGCATGCAAGTATTTACCAAATAATGCAAAATCTAAGTACTGTGCTTTCTTTGTTCTAGATTTTCTACCCTAGCAAGGATGGTACAAAGATTCCAATGTTCATTGTCCATAAAAAGGGTATAAAATTGGATGGTTCACACCCGGCTTTCTTATATGGCTATGGTGGCTTCAACATATCTATTACCCCCAATTATAGGTAAGTGTACAACACTCTTGAATTTTCATTGAGAATTTTTCATAAAAACAAGGAGTTTCTATCACTAAGTCAGCTTTAAGCCAGCTTCTAAGTAGAGCTTCATATGAAATTTGACCCAGATTCCTTCAGGATTCTTTCTATTTGGGAACAGAGGTTCGTGGACTAGTGACTACCAGGTAGCTGCCACAAATTCAAGACAGATTCAACTAGATGTCCCAGAGTTGACTATAAGAAAGCTGTTGCTTTACACTCAGCAACTCTAGTAGCTCATTATGTTGGATTTAATGAGGGACGAAACATGGTCCCTACTCTCAAGTGGTTTATAACTACATTGTAGACTACCGTGAACTTCTAGCTAGATAGAGTTAGGTTTTATCTGTTTGTTAGTGAGGAGCTAGTGGAGGTTTTTGGATAAAGTCATGATGTAGAGCAGTCTTTGTACCATCCTTGCTAGGGTAGAAAATCTAGAACAAAGAAAGCACAGTACTTAAAGTCATTCTGTCAATTTGTGTGAAATCTTCATATGACTAAACTGAAGGGAAAATAGAAGAACGTCATAATGGATGCTAACCATTCATCCTGCTCTTGTGGCGCCATATCCCAGCATCATTCCAGGCCTGGTCTGAACCCTGGGGGAGAGTGCACAGCCCACAGACAGGCTTATCAGGCATTGATTGAGTGAGACTTGATATCTCTTTAGTACTTCCATATATCTAGGTGGTAAAATCATGTCATATTTATTCTGAGATTGTTAACCTAAAATTGCAAAATAGTCGATTTTGGTTCTTTAATTAGCCTAATCCTTAAAGGATTAAGCATGTCATTGTTTGCCACTCTTTATCACTCTAAGTAGTAAAGTTACAGGCTTCAGTTTCAAGTCAGAGTGACGCTTGAGTGCAAGGGCAACAAACGTGTGACAGCCAGTGAATGGTGAGAGACTTGCACCCGCCTGAAGCCCCATTTTCTGGGGCCTAACAGGAGTGGAGACCACACCAGTTCTACTGCAGTACTGTGGCTAAAACCTCCAATCTTGGTTCCTTTATGCAGTACAAACTTCCTAAGCCTCTGCGATGGGAATCAACAGATGATCCTCAGAGCATTTCATCCAAGAACCCAGTGGACATAATTGTGTAATAGTTTCAGAAGAAACTATCAAAAGCTCATTAAACTGTAGAACATCAAGGGGTTGAAAATCAGTTTAGCCAATTGGATAGGGTCAGTCTGATTATATCTACCCCAGCTCTTGTTCTCTTTCCTTTTCATCCTTGATACCCAAGAAACTAGCCCTCCAACCATCTGAGGCAGTGGTGGCAACCCTGCAGCACATGTGGTATGTTTAAGACAAGGTGTTAGAGTTGTTTTTTTCTAAACTAAAACCTCAGTATTCCAGTTTAATTGCAGTGTTTGCACTTTGCAATAAATAAGCAGGATAAGCGGATTTGGGGTTGCAGTTTGGGCACAGTGCTCTAGAGTCTCAGGCTTACAGAAGCCCCTTTTCCCTCATTACTAAACGGAAGAATAATACAATGCACAGAAATAGTTCTCAAAGCAAGTTATTATAACAAACCAAAAAATGTCACTCAGCATCTTAGGGCCACAATTTTTTAAAAAATGGAGGTGGGGGGACTTTTTCCAAGAACCCTTGTGCTATAAATTCTTCTATTTCCAGAAAACTAGTCTGTGCTCAGTCTCCTCTACCCCTCACACTCCAACTGTCACTTTAATGTCTACAGTTTCTTTAGAACTGGAAAACATGTTTCAAATCCATGTTCCAGAAAGAGCTTTTTGCCAATTTGAGCACTCTGGGGAGACTCACCAAAATCATGGGAGCAGGGGCCACTGTCAGGTGCAGTGTGAGCCCAGCACCATCCCTGCCTGTGCTGGCTGTTTTGTTTGCCTAGAATAGTTGTTTCAAAGATGGAGTCAGTGTGGAATGACGGCCTCTGTTGTCTCTCTGTCTGCATCATGGATTGTGTGATGAATATTTACCAATGTGGAAAAGTGAGATATATTGAATGTCCATGAAAATGTGTGAGCCTTACCAGATGTTACATTTTTCACTGTAATCTAGTAATAAAAACTACTGGGCTATGACACATGGAGGGTTCTCAGGGCTGCATTTGCTTTGTCTGGCAATGAAGGGAGATAGCATGGTAGTGACAGGCATCGCTGGAAGGCTAACTTTCTCCACTGTTTCTCAGCGTGTCCAGGCTCATTTTCGTGAGACACATGGGCGGTGTCCTTGCAGTGGCTAACATCAGAGGTGGTGGTGAATACGGAGAGACGTGGCATAAAGGTAGGATATTTCCACTACAGAAACCCAAGTCTGGCACAGCCAGAGCTCAGGTTGTGCTGATCCTTCTGTCGGAATGAGCTGAGGGGTCAGGAGCAGAGAGGCATTTCGGCTAGACAAGGGAACAATAAGGATGTCTTCCAGCTCATCACAGGCAGCATCCCCCTGTAGAACCAACTCAACTTTTCTTATTTTTCTTTGGAGTCTGTGATAGTGAACAGCAATGAGTGAAATGCATTTTTAGTTACTTGGGTCAGAAATAAGTCTTTTGGTATTTATTCTGGCAGCCTTCTTTTCATAGTTTAGCATTATTGGGGTATCTTGAAACAAACTTCAAAGCAGGTCATCTCCTGAAAAAAGAGTCTTACAACTTTCCCGTTGCTGTTGTGGGCATCTCCTTGTTCCCCACATTGCTGAGAAATGCTGTCCTCCCGCCACTGCTTCTGGGACTCTGTCATGTGGTGAACACAGGGATGCAGTCATTTGTTTTTGTGGTTTTATTCAGTCTCCATTCTCTGGCCCCCTGAAGCATGTATTCTGGATGAGTAGTACTCAGCTTCATACTCCAGAGGGTCCGAGTTTTTTATAAAATGATTTTTAAAGTCCTGCCTCTTCCATTTCCTTGTATGTACAACCTCGCCCAGGTTTTTGTGTAGCTGGAATCGAATCCATAGATCACTTGCCCTGGTCCCGTGTTCTTGGGAAGGGCGGCAGGGGATGGCACTCCTGCTTCCTCTGACGTCATGCTTCTCCCTGCTCTGATCGGCCGCCAGTGCTTGGGGCCCCCACCAGGTGAGAGGGGTCTACTCCCAGGAGAGGAACATCAGAGAGCACTCTTCAGACCTGTGCCTCCCCTTGTTCTCCACTGAGTGAGGCTCTGGTTTTCCACATCACATCAAATTAGTGAACATGAAGGTAAACCTGTAAAGAGGCCTTCATAAGCACCTGTTAGGTACCAAGACACAGGAAAGGCACAGGCCTAACCCTGGGTGACCAGCATGTGCCCGAGGAGCTGACATCAAACACCAAACTACTGGAGCATTTTAGAAAGAACGAACGTTCCTAGTGAATACAAGGCTCCTGCCTGGCTTACTGGGTGAACTGTTCAGGTATGCGGTCCCATCTGCAGAGACCACGAGTTTTCATCATATTGGAAGCTACATGGAATTCATTGTATCATTTTGACATGAATAAAAAAATTATTCATACTGTAAAATCAGTATGAAAAGATGACTGATAAAAGGAGAATAAGTATAAAATTTCTGCATCTCTAATTCGTAGGCTGTGTGGTCCCTGACTTCCCTCATGCCCTGCTTACATGGCACACAGCACCCTGTGCACAGACCCTGATCCTGTGGCCTTCTCCCAAAGGGACTGGATTCTCCTGCACTAACCCCCCTGGTCATCAGGCACCTGCCAGGATCTGATAGGGAAGATAACTCGTCCTGCTTGGCTTTTTCTCTTACCTTGTTATGAATTAAAGCCAACTTATTGTCCAAAACCTTGGGAGGAGGCAGGTTGGAGGTTGACAGAAGCCAAAAGTAGACTGATGCATAAACTTGCTCACAAGTCAAGCAGTGAAAGAAGCCAAAACAGGCCTTTTCCAGTTATAGCCTAACACAGAGAACATTGATACATCTAAATTCCATTCTGTTCATTGGATTTAAAATTTAAAGCTCTTTTAAAAATATAGTCACATACTCTAAATGATATTATTTCTGGAAACTAAGTAATCCTAGCTGTTCTAATTCACTGATAATTTCTTATTAAAATCTTAATAACATTTGTTTTGATATGAAAAAAATTCCTTCAGTAGCACTGCTTCATCTTTAATTGAATTTCTGCAGAAGTGGTTAATCTCAAATATCTAATTAGATCTGTGTCTGCTTTCTGTTCATCTCAGAGGCAGCTATTCCAGACATCTGTTGCTTTGAGGACATGCCTTTGGCATTCAGTCCTTCTTTTAGATTTTCTGTGACCCTGTAAATGTTTCTCTTGAAGTAATTTCTCTGATTTAATACGTGACAGTGACTTACAGATGATAAAGCTCAGATTTCCCTGAGGAGACACTTGAGATCTCCTTTCAGAATCAAAAAACCCTAATGTGCTGTGCTGTAGCACTGCCACACCACCCAATTTCTACTTTTTCTTTCAGTTAGTAACTGTGGGCAAAACCGGATCCTTACTTACCCATGTCAGACTCCTGCAAAGAGAGGGTGTGAGTTTTGTCTTCATGGCAACGTGAGCCGGATGGCACTTGGAGAGGTGCTTCTCCAAAAGAGAGATTCTTTGGGGCTCTTGCCTTTTAAATTTTAGAAGTTTTTAATAAAATAAAAATTTATCATATAGGTTAGCAACTGTGGTATTGGTGATCCATTTCCACAGTGCATAAAATTTAAATTGAGGCATTTCTTTGACTCTAGTTTTATTATATAATCATAGTTTAAATTGATCAGTAGTTGAAATTATGCTCTGTTTCATTTGAGTTCTTTACAGTCAACTTACTTGTGTTTTGTTAATTAACCATCTTTCGTTTTGGCATATTGTAGGTGGTATTTTGGCTAACAAACAGAACTGCTTTGATGACTTCCAGTGTGCTGCCGAATATCTGATCAAGGAAGGGTACACCTCTCCCAAGAGGCTGACCATTAATGGAGGTTCAAACGGAGGCCTCCTAGTGGGTGAGAACTGGATTTTATTCATTGTACTAGGTCACTAATAGTTGACCTAGTAGAGGTTTCAGGTACTCTGCCCATAGGCAGCTCCAGTTTACTTTAGGATTGGTAGGTAGGAGCAAGGGAGCAAAGCAAAACCCAGCCAGGTGTGGGGACACATGCCTGTAAGTCCGTCTGCTCCAGGAGGCTCAGGCAGGAGGGCTGACGGTTCAAGACCAGCCTGGGCAACCTAGCAAGCCCCTGCCTGGAGGATGCAGGTGGGCAAAATCCATTTGTCTTTGAGCACATAATAAATGATACACAAAAAGATAGCAGAGCCCACATCATACTGAATTAACTCATGAGTTCCACACCCTGCTGTGAGCTCTTCTGTCTCGACAAATTGGGTCCACAGATTCGTAGGGTTCAGCCTGGCAGCCCCTCACCTGTTACGCAGAACTTGTAAGATGTGATCCTCACAGTACATTTGTTGGATACCTGTGCCGTGTGATGCTAAATGCCAAAGATCCTGAGACAGACTTTAGGAAGGAGAAATGGAATACGCACAAAGATAGGCCCACAGTTAACACTGATGAAATAGTTAATAGTAGTCGATCGTGTGAAAGGTTTATACTTGCTGAGTACACGGTGTCTCAGAGCCCTTGTACACCCAGCTCTGTGAGAAGGGTACTTTTAATGACTGCATTTGAGAGAGGAAACAGGCTATATTGCTTTCCAAGGTCACAAAGCTGGAAAATGGTGATGCTGGGGTTTGAGCCTAGCACTCTGATTCTGGATTCTGCTCTTAACTTCTATGTGGCACTACCTCCATGTAGAGTTTTCTAATTTTCAGTGGTGAATGAAATTTTACTTTTTTCTCACAGTAGCCTTTTAATAACTATGTGTGGCAGACCTGAACTTACTTGCTGGGTCCTGTATGCACTGGCACTTAAGATGTGCACACTCATACATGTGTAGAGTAGTACATGTACACTCAAACACATTGTCTTAGTTAACTTTTCTCATTTCTGGGACAAAATACCTCAAGTTAAAGGAGGAAAGGTTTATTTTGGCTCACAGTTTGTAGAGGCTTCAGTCCACAGTCAGCTGGCTCCAAGGCAGGGTGGCATGGCAGAGGGTCATCGCAGTGGAGAAACAGTCCATGGCAGAGCAGGCATGAAAGCAGCAGTAGTGAGCCTGCCTTTCCTTTTTATCCCATCCAGGCTATAAACATTTTGGGTGGTGCCAGCCCCACTGTTTTCAGTATATCCATTCAGCCACACCCAGAACTCTGCTAATTCCAATCAGTGATCTAATTTAGTACCATAGACCTTTAAGCCCAGTATCTCACACCCTAGATCCAGCAAGCTCCAAAAAGCCCAACCTATGAGCACATAACACACATGTAGTGATTTTCAGTGTTGGGGGCCAAAGCATTCCTTTTTTTTTTTTCTTGTATTTGAAACACACTGAATCATGTCAAAACCTGAATTATTGTTCTTAGACTTTTCCTCCGACATAATACATAGTCTTTTAAAAACAACATTTCCAGGCTAGGGATGTAGCTCCATAGTAGAGTATTGCCAAGCATGCATGAGGTCCTAGGTTCACTCCCTACCACCACCAAAAAAATTCCTATGGAGCTAAAAATACAGATATCTAAAATAATTTGCTTTAATTTGGAAAAGGATTCCAGGCATAGTGTTACAGGCCTGTACTTTTGGCACTCTGGAGGTTGAGGTAGAAGGTTTGAGAACAGCCTAAGCTATATAGCAAAATCCTGTCTCAGAATGAAGAAAAGATACTGGTAAAATTCTTAAATAAAAAATTTGGTCTTCATTCAACAAATATTAAACACCTAGGAAGTGCCAACCATTCTTCCAGACCCCGAGCATAGATCATTCTGCCTTCGTGGAACTTTTATGTTAGTTGGATGGAGGCGGCAGACACGAGCCAAGGCCTGAGGCTCAGGCAGGCTGTTCAGGTGAGAGCTGGGAGAGACACACATCCTCTGCAGGCCGGTGAGCAAGGGAGCGTTGGGGACTAACCAGGTGGGACCTCCCACCTCTCCTAGAGGCCTTACTGCACTGTGTGGAGCAAGAAGCCTTTGGAAAGACAGGAAAGAGGAGCGGTCAGGGGGCCTTAGGGGCTTGGACCAGACATGCAGCACTGAAGTAGTTAGAAGAGGTCAGACTCTGGATATATTTTGAAACTGAACCAACTGAATTTACATGAGGATTTTATATGAGGTGCACTAAGGGTGAATCCAAGATTTAAAGGGAAAGAACATTGCAGATACCATCTGATTTCAGTAATGGGAGAATTATGTTGTAATGTACTGATTCGCTCCCTAATTCCATTAAGTGTTTGGAGTTTTTTTCTTCTTTCTGGTTTTTTTCTTTTTTTCTTTTTGGTTTGTTTTCAACATGGTGGTATGAACGTGGGGCCTCACACATGAAGGGAAGTACTCTACTGCTGAGCTAACATGCCAACCCATATCCCTTAAGGAACCCTCAGAAATGGAGCTTCCCCCTCAATGCTGGATGTCGATTGTAGAAGTACAGATTCCCAACCCTCCTATCCCCAAGTGAGAAAACCAGGGTTTCCAAGGGTAAAGTCGGGAGTTGATATTAGCAAGTGCTAAAATGAAAATGTGAGTGGGAACTGTGGTTTTTTATCAAAAGCAGGAAAAGTCCAGATTCTTTGACTGATTCTTGGCTGTGCCAGCTTTGTTGCCAAAGCCTCCCTGACTATTTTACATGGCATTAGAGTCCCCTACCCCTCACTTCTATAGCACCCAAATGATCCCACCAGTAGTGACTGCCATGCTTTGTGCAATGGCCTGTTCACTTCTTTATCTTCCCCATGGAGTTTAGTTTTATTCTGCCCAGACCTACTACTAGGCACATGGCAAATATTCAGTAAGTGTCTGTTGAATGATCAAGGTGATTTAAGTGCATAAAAAAGTATATGAAAAACAGGACAGTAAGAGGTGACAATATTGGTTAAAACTCTGAATTGCATTCAGACCCTGCTTTGCCTCTGGTTTGTTCTGGGATCCTGAACAAGTCCCTTCACCTCCTCCATCATGTATGAAAGCAAATGGGACGGGAGGAGCAGGCATAGATTCCCCAGAAGAGCCTTGGGCTGTTGAAGTAACAACTCCTTTGTTGAGATTCATGTTGGGGATTAAGCTCTATTGCTGAGAACTCCCCTACCTTTTGGACATATTGGAAGCAAAGCTAGGGGTGGAGTTGTGATTCTTTTTTTCTTGTATGCTAAGTGTGAAGGCAAACAGGGTTCTGAAAGCATGTGTTATTTTGTTTTTGTTTATTTAGATGTTTAATAACAGGCTGCCTTCTTTTTCTATCCTTGTTTTTAGCTGCTTGTGCAAATCAGCGTCCCGATCTCTTTGGTTGTGTTATTGCCCAAGTTGGAGTTATGGACATGCTTAAGTTCCATAAATACACCATCGGTCATGCCTGGACCACCGATTATGGGTGCTCAGACAGTAAACAACACTTTGAATGGCTTGTCAAGTACGTTTTGATTCATATTGACATATATATTAATGATTTGCTACAATATTGAACATAGCAGGATTAGTGTTTATGTTTTTCCTCCTTCGGTGCCTTTTATTTGCATATAATTTACTGCAAAGAAGAGGTAGGAAGACCTTCTTGTCTTCCTTGTTTTGATTTTGTTACAAACCACAAAGATATGCTAGGCAGACTTGTAAAGATAGCAGGCTTCCAGGCTTCCCTGTGCTTGGTTTTCTAGGCTAACACTAACCCAGGTACTGCTGTGAAGGGGCTTGTGCAGAAGAAGGGCACACTAGAATCTAAGACCAATCCTGACCCATAGCCCTCAGAAAAAGGAGACCTCAGTTCTGTAAGCTGCATGAAACTGAATTCTGCCAACAACCTGGATGTGAAATTATTTTTTCTAGAGTTTTCCAATAAGTGCCCAGCTAACCAGCACCTTGATATTAGCTTTGGGAGACCCAAAGTAGAGAACCCCACTGAGCCAAATCCTAAATTGGTAGTAATTTGTTATTGTAGTAATCAGGAACTCATGCAAAAAAGATAGTATACTTTATATAAGATTTCCTTTTCTAAGTCAACAAATAAGGAAATTGTAAAGAAGAATATATGCTAGGACAATTTGTGTTACTTAGATATTATATAACTTCCATTATTCACATCCCTTTTACTACTTTGGTGGTAACAATGAGTAAATGACAAGGCATTAAAATTCTGTTTTTACTCTTCCTACATGTAAGAGGTTTTGGATGTTTTTATATTTAGTATTTAGGAATGGCCCCAGACTGGCACAAGAACCCTGTCTCCCATCCCAGTCTTCTCAAAAAAACTGTATATTTTGATACAAATACTTCGTCAAGTTTTTAATTTCACTTTTTATGGCCATTTTTGTTAGAAACTCTGTTAAAATGACTGTTTTTTGGGGGGTGCTGGGGATTGAACGCAGGGCCTATCCACTTGCTAGGCAAGCGCTCTACCCCTTGAGCTAAATCCCCAACCCCCAAAATGACTGATTTTTAAATTGAGTACTTTGAAACTACTAAATCTTCTAAGGGGCATAAAAGTTCACGCTAAAAACTGTTCCCTCTAAATGATTAAATGGCCTCATTGTCACACACTGGTAAAGCTGTATCTCTAAGGATGCTATAGAGTTCAATGATGGCAGAGCTTTCAATAATAACAGCCAGCATGCTGTGGCATGCATGCCGTAGGTTCACCACCACTGTGTAGTTAAAGTTAACTTAAAAAAATACTCCCTAGGAGACAATTTAAACTCATTTGAAATTTTGAGTTAATTGTATATTGAAGACAACAAAAAAGAAAAGTTCAAAATATCTTTCCCTCTGGTATTCCTGCTTCAGTAATCTTGCTCTTGCAGGTTGTATTATTTTCCTCTGACCTGCTGCTAGTAAACAAGCTTAGTGCTCAGCTTACTAGCTGTCCTGGGAGCTCCCGTGTGGCCCCTGGATCCCCAACCTGAATCTTAAAAGGTGTTTGCTCCCAGAAGGTCTGGGCCCCAAGCACAGAACAGCTGGGATAAATAAAGCCTAACAGATTGTTCTTTCCCAGAGCCTCTCCACATCTTTAATATCTCTAAGAGGGAGCATTTTAATAGAGTTTTTCACACCTGTTTTCCTATAGAACTAACCCTTATGTGGAGGACCGAGGTTGGTCACAAAACAGATCCATTGACACCCATCAAGTTCTGTTTTGGGAAAACCAACCCCAGAATGTTTTAGCTTCGCCTTGGTGAACAGAGCAAAATTTACAGTTTTCATTATTTACTCTATGAAATAAGATTCTACTAAAACAATTTTATTCATTAATACTAAACATTTTAGAAACCATGGCACTTGTGTTGGATACAAAAGAAGAAAAAAATACAAAGATACAAAAGAAAAAAATACAAAGAAAAAAGATCTAGTTATTTCTCTCACTTAACTATTCTCAATCACTGTTTAAGTCAATGATTCTTTTATTCTTCAAGCCCTTTTTGCTAATTTACGTTGGAAATTTACTGAGTGCTTCAAAAGGTGGCAGCTTCTCCACTAACACGTTCTTCATTGGCCAAAACCAGTTTCTTTTTGCTGGACTGAGAATCAGCCAGCCGTCCCATGTTATAGGCCCACAGACGACATGTGCTTTTCCTGCGACTGCAAAGTTGGAATAAAGGCTTATAGATACCGAAGGGGCAGAAGGCTACTGTACACTCGGGGTTTCCATTTGTTCAACAAAAGATAAGTAAAATGCATAGAATTTGGGTTATTTCAGTAGCCCCGTGAGTTTCTTTCTTACACAGCCTTCTAAAGTTGGAACCAAATAAATGACGCAGCCTCCCCATAGCCCGCCATGGCCTAAATGAAGGTGCAGGCATGGGCTGCTGTGGTCACTCGGACCTGTGAGCTACAGTTCTTGCTAGTGAGGTTAGGCTGGTGAACCACATAGGACCCTGTGCCACTCCAGGCCTTCCATGTCCCACCGAACACCTCTGGTTTGACATCCAGCCTCACCAGAGTGCCTTTGCCTCACAGATATTCCCCACTGCATAACGTGAAGCTACCTGAGGCAGATGGCGTCCAGTACCCGTCCATGCTTCTCCTCACTGCCGACCATGATGACCGTGTGGTCCCTCTCCACTCCCTGAAGTTCATCGCCACTCTGCAGTACACCGTGGGCCGCAGCCAGAAGCAAAACAACCCCCTGCTCATCCACGTGGACACCAAGGCAGGCCACGGGGCGGGGAAGCCCACAGCCAAAGTGATAGAAGAAGTCTCAGATATGTTTGCATTCATAGCGCGGTGCCTGAACATCAGCTGGATGCCATAAGTAGAGCATCCTGCTCCTTCCTGACAGCCGCAGAAAACCTCAAGGGCTTTCACACCATTCTGACCAGGAACCCACCGGGCACGCTGCTTCCTCTGGGAGTAGCAGAGGAGCACTGTTCCTACACTCACAGGACTACAGCTGGACAGAACCGCACCGTGGGAATTTTATCTTTTTTAGGCTTCTCCTTTTTAGCAAGCCCTTGGCATTTCTTTTTCCATCCTGTCCAGGCACATACAGTATTTTAAAAAGGAAAGAAGAAAAAAAAAAAAAAGGCATGCGTGGATAAATAGCCAAACAGCACCAAACATGTTGTGAGCACTAGATTTCTGAATTAAGGGTCATAGTTGGGTATAATCATATATAAAACAACTCGGTGAAATTGCTTCTATTACCATAAGCTGTCTATCCTTAATAAATGTGAGAATTATTCTCATGAAAGAGACTTCATTGCAATACTAATAAATGTTATTTAAGAATGGGAGATGGGAGACTTTATTTTTGGTTCCTTTGATCGAGGGGCATCCCTTGAAGGGCACCTGACTTTGGGAATGAAGCATTTCTACCTTTACAAAACAAGCTACTTTCCAAAAAATTAATTAGAGAATGTTAGCACTGAAAAGTTGTTGAGTTCATCCATTCCAGGTCCCTTGTTTGTGGATAAAGGCATTATAAGTGGTTAGTGGTCTGAACCACAGTCTGCTTAGTCAGGTTTGATCTTGGGCTCTTTGGGTTTGCATGCTTCCGTTTAAAAGTCTGTGGACTGGAAAATTCAGATTGTACATGTGTTTGATTATATTGATTTGGTTGCAGAGGATTCCTGGAAACCAGAGTGCCTGAGACCCTAAGAATCTAAGACCATATGAGTGAAATAGCCAAACAGGCACATTTATCTAAACTTATATTTGAAGTCATAAATTTTAGCATTTCCCTGGAAATAGAAATAGTCATCTTTGAAAGAAGAAAAGGTTTTAGTTTACCTTGCCTTATCACATGTGGTGAAAATAATTATCATTTACTTTATATGAAGTATCTTAACTTTACATAAGAGATTCATCATTTCTAATTAACTTCTATGTTTGCAACTAATCCCTATCTTCCAAATCTTATACATATGTAATTTTCTTGAAGCATACTCTCTTTTTCTATTTTTCAGGTTGTGTTCAAAAGTTACATACACCAGAGCTAAGATGTAGCTCAGTGGTGCAGCGCATAACACGTACAAGGCCTTGAGTTCAATCCCCAGCACCACAAAAACAAAACAAAAATTAGATACACAATTCTGTCAAGTAGCACTGCCTACCAAACACAACAGATAGGTGGCCACAGGTTTGGTCTTTCTCTTCTAGAATCATATTTTCAGTTACTGCATGTTTAAATAAGTACTATGCATAATGTAGCTGTCATTGAACACCTGATTCACTATAACCCGGCAGCAGAAAAACTATGCCACCAGCTAGCAGTGCATGCCGAGACTAATGTCAGCACCATCTACTCAGAAATGTGACACTAGCTAACTTCAGTATAACCTCTGACCAGCATGGCAGGAAAAAAAAAAGGCAATAAAATGTTTGCCCAGGGAAGACAAGAGCAGCCTCTTTCCTAGACTGGGTGCATTTTCAAGCTTACCCAGAATCCAGTACTTTCTTACTGAGGTCTCCAATTTAATAGCAGAAAGTGGAAGCACAACATGCAATGTCTGAGCTCAAAGTCACTCAGGCCTGAGTTCAAATCCCACCTCTATCATTTGGTAACTAGTGCTGGTAAACAAAAAACATGTGTTCACAAGTACCAAGCATATAATTGGCCTCCAATTATGAGATCTCTTTTCCAGCTCAATTTTTGTTTCTAGATTTTAGTGGGAAAACTGCTTCCACAAACTAAAAGTATAGTTTTGAACACTGGAACTAAGACTTGGGCCCTGTCATGATTAATTTTAATTGTCATCTTGAATGGCTTGAGAGACCTAGGAGAGCACACTTATGGTTGTGTCTGCTGCGTCATGGGGGTGTGACTTTAAGGGCTGTGTCTGGTCCCTGACCCCTTCCTCTCCAGCACTTCTCCCCTGCTCTCTGCTGCCTGGATATCGTAAGTTGAACAGTTTCCACCATGATGTTTCTGCGTTGGAGCCAGCCAGCCATGGACTGAAACCTCTGAAACCATGAGCCAAAATAAACCTCTCTTTCCTCAAATTGTGGGTGTCGGGTATTTTATCCTAGCAACAAGAAAACTGACCAAAATGGGCCCCTTCCCAGAACCTCAGGCAGTCTCCTCCATTTGCTGCCAGCTTTCTGTCTCCTGTTGTTCACTGGGGTCCTAGGGGAAAAATTGTACCTGATGCACAAATGATTTAATAGGCCGTGCTGAATATGCCACAGAGCATTTGTTTCCTTAGTAAAAGAAAAATTATATATGTGAAGCTCAATATGTTCAAACCCAGAATACTGTAAAGCTCTGCAATTAATCATGCTTCTTAATACCCCTACAAAACTCAAGCAGCTATGCACAAATGTTGCTACTAGTGTAAAAAAGTTAAATTTCATATATGGAAGGCTGTTACCAATCTATTTTCCAGATAGGCTTAGCAACCTTGACGCATTCCTCAGGGCACACCACATACCTCATTCCCAGAAGGCGATACAGAGACTCAAAGGTGGGTTAAGCTGTGAGGGGGTACATGGGGGCAGTTTGTGGGGTGTGAAGAGGCAAAGATCAGCTTGTCAGGGTGGCCCGACCAGTGGAATGAGGACTGAGGCTGCAGAATGAAGAATGTTTAGCCAGACTGTGCATCCACTCCTATTCCAAGGACTGAAGGTACAGAGAGGAAAAGTCCAGCCCACCTCAAATTGGTACTCCAAGGAAAGAGAGAGGTGATAAATTCACTTGCTGAGTGTTTACCTTGTGCCATTGTTTTAAGCACTGTATGTGGGTGTAAATAGCTGTCCTCACACACCCTTAAGAAGCATGTGTGACCCTTACTCCATTTGGCAAAGGCCCAAGTGTCCCCAGCCTGGAAGGTCAGGCTGGGCAGTGGCCCTACCAGCTGGACCCTGGAGACTGTTGTGGCGCTGTTTGTGTTCCCTAAAATTTACATGTTGGAATCCTCCCCTTGGAAAAGATGGAATTAGGAGGTGATTGGTGAATGGCATTGGTGCCCTCATCTGTGAGGACAGAAAGACCCCTCACCACTTTCCGCCACGCAAGGGAGTAGCCAGAAAGATGTGGCCTCTCTGCCAGGAGGGTGGCACTTGCCAGACACTGTCTGTTGGCCACTTGATCTCAGACTTCCCAGCCTCCAGAATTGTCAGAAATAAATTCATAAGCCACCAGTTTATGGTGCTTTGTTATAGCAACTCAAACACATTTTACCCACTAGTCTATTAAGAAGATAATAAATAGAAAATACAGTTTGAGGAATTAAGAGCTGTGAAGAAACATCAACCAAGGCAAGTGAGCAGTTGTGCCAAGAATGCTCTTTTAGCCGGGGAGGTCAGAGAGCACCTCCAAGGAAGCACTATTTGAATGACGACCTCAGCAGAATGAGGGGACACATGACGAGCAAAGCTGTGGGGGTAACAGAGGCAGGAGGAACAGCCAAAGCCAGAGGAGGGACACAGCCAGGCCCCTGGAGGAAGGACAGCACCTTGGGCACTGGCTCAGCCCAGGAAAAGCCCCTGAGGTGGGATCAAGAACTGACTGCAAGGAAGTTGGGGGGGTGGCACTGCTTAAAGAGCACCTTATCCTAAAACCTTGAAGGAATTTGGGGCCCCTGAGTAGCAGGAACCTACTAACAACTGACATATTACACCATGAATGAAGCTGAAGAACACACAAGTGAAAGAAACTAGAAAAAAATGACCATGTAAAGTAAAATGTCCAGGAGAAGCAGTTCTACAAAGATGGACTATAGATTAGGGGCACATGGAATCAGGGGTGGAAATGGAGATTAATTGGGCATAAAGGATCTTACTTGGGTGATGAAAATGTTCCAAAAGTGGATTAAGGTGATGGTTTTACAACCTGGTAAATTTACAAAGACATTGGATTACACACTTGGAATCAGGGTAACTTTCATGGTATGAAAATTATACTTCAAAAAAGTTGTCAAACTCTGTTAGTGAAATAAAGAGAAAACAGAGCAATAAAATCTAGATAAGCATCATCCAGGAATAGCTACCTGGAGTATTTCAATGTCAAGTAGGAAAGGCAGGTGACGGACAGCAATTGAGATAAAAGCCTGGCTATCGGGCTTGGGCATGAAGGCAAGGTTATTTTAAGCAGCAGCCCTTATGTCAGAGCTCACCTCTCAGGGCACAGCTGGCCCTCTCCTCCTCCTGAGTTTGCCCTGGCTGGGTGAGCCGTGTCCTGAGGGTGTGCCCTGTGTCCACCCGACTTCACTGTGCTCTAGAGCCAGGGCTCCTGCAGACACGGGCCCGCAGCACAGAAGCTGGCAGGGAGAGGTGAGGATGAGCAAGCTCCATTTAGTACTGGGTAAATGACAAAGCTCTTGTCTAACCTACAAAGCAAGAGAAAATGTTTGAGTGATCATTTGTGGAAGTTGTTAATACCAAATAACCCTAGGAATTATAAATATAGTATTTTAGAGATAATATATGATGTAGAAAGTTATTTACATGTAGTTGACAATAAAAATATACTGTCTTCTAGTTGCAAAGTATTAAAAAGCTTGGTAAGTATCAAAGGAAAGTCCTTCTAGCCACTTTGATGAAATAGTCAAACTATGCTTAACCTGGAAACAAGGTTGGCATCATAACAACCCTAAAATCCAGGGAGAAAATGATGGGAATTAACACACATTATGGCTTTTTTGGGGGAGTGGACATGAACTCAGGGCCTTGTGCTTGCAAGGCAAGCACTCTACCACTTGAGCTAAATCCCCAACCCCCAGGCTTTTATCCAGATGTCCCTCACAAAGCCTCATGTGATCACAGGTGGGGCTTTTGGGAGGTGGATGGATCCAGAGTGTGCGATGCTGGGATTAAGTGTGTAATGCTGGGATTAAAGGCATCCCACCATGGGTGTGAGCACTACCCGCCCAAAGGGCAGGTAGCCTGGATGGAATATAAGGGACAGAAAGAAGCTGCTTAGCTACTTTGCTGCCATCTGCCCTCCATGAACTGTTTCTCCTCTGCAATGCCATCCTGCCGTGGCATCCTGCATTGAAGCCAGCTGACTATGGACTGAAACCTCTACAACTGTGAGCTGAAGTAAACTTTCTTCCTTCAACTTTGGGTGTGGAGTATTTTGTCTCAGCAGTGAGAAAACTAACTATGATGTCAGGGTAACACCATATTACTTCCTCGAGCACCTTCAGGTGGTGGTTGGGAAACTGACACTTTGCCCCAGGGCTGCCCCTGCAGCCTTATTCCCTAGGAGAGGATCCAGACCGTCGGAGACCCCAGTTCTCACTGTCCTGGTCCTGCCTCAGCATGTAAAATTCCTTCTAATTCATCTAAGATGGTTATTAAATTTAAATCTTTTGAGAGGGAAGATACCTGGGAAGGGTTGCATCAGCTGGTGATTGTAGTTATTTCATAGTGAACATCAGGGCTATAAACCATGGTAACATTTGGGTTAAATACATTAGGGACAAGGTTTACTTGTTAAGGAAGAGAACAGGCAGAGTAGGGAGGTAGGTATGGAAAGGTATGATGCCAGAATGGAAATTAGGGAATAGATATTGCAAGAAGGACTGCCTACTTCTCACTCGTGCCCTTGGTGTCTCAGCCTAGTGGTGCTTTGAATGGCCTCACCTGTTGCTCAGGGCTCTGCCCCCAGCAACCCCATGACACCAAGAGCCCCAGCCCAGAGCTCTGCTCAGGGTGGTAGAGAAAGGTTTTGTAGCCGGAACCAGTCCCAGCTAAAGGGGAAGTAATCTACACATGTACTGGCCACCTTATACAATGTCTCAAGTACCTGTTTGTTTCTTAATCACAGAAGCTAAGTATCTTTTTTTATAAGAAGTATCATTAATATGTTTTTAGTTGTTGACAAATGAATTGTTGTTTGTAGTTTTTTTAACCTTGCAGTTAGGAATAGGAAAATTTAAAAATACAAAGAGTATCCATCTGTCTTCACCCAGGGTTCCCTAATGTTGACACCTTCTATCATCCCAGGGTGGTACAATTACCACCCTGGGAACCATCACTGATATATATCACATTAAGTAATCCATGTTATGGTTTAGATCTAAAATGTCCCCCGAAAGTCTCATGTTTGGAGGTGGGATCTGGTTGGAAAGCACAGGTCATTGGGGCATTGTGTGGAAGGGTTTATTTTTGTCCCCAGCTGCTCCTTTTGCTCCCTGCTTCCAGGCTACTGTGCAGTAAGCTGCTTTTCTCTACCATGCTATTTCTGTCGTGCTGTTTTTGCTGTGGAGTCAGTCCGACCATAGACTAAGCCCACTGAAACTGTGAGCCAAAATAAGCCTCTTGTACTTTAAATTCAAGTTTAAGGTATTTTGTCCCAGTGATGAGAAAGTGACCAAGACAATCTACACACCTTATTCAGATTTTTTTCAGCACTCTCACTGACTGTCCTTTTCCACTCTAGGACCCCACACTGCACTTCGTATTCATGGCTCCTTAGTCCCCTTCAATCTGTGACAGTGCTGTCTTTCCTCATTTTTTAATGACAATGATACCATTGAAGAAGATGCAAGTGTTTTGTAGAACATCGCTTTTTTTTAGTTTGTCTGATGTTTCTTCTAACTAGACTGGGATTCTGCATTTTTGGCAACCCAAGACCCCAGATGTCAGGTCATGCCTTTCCCAGTGCATCTTATCAGAAGACACATGGTACGGACAACTCTCATTCCTGGGGATACTGACTTAGATCATTTGTTTAAGGTGGCCTCTGCCCAGTTCCACCACTGTAAAGTTACTACTTTTCCCTCTTGGAGATTACCTTATAAGTTTTATGATAGTTACAAGAGATGATCAAAATATATGAGTACAAAAATTTTAAATGGCAGTAAAACACACATTGCCATTAATCCCTCTCAACATACTTCCTCATACCTCAAACACACTTACCTCTCTTGCCACTTTCTGAAGCAGTTCTTGAAGCCCTCTTGTGAGAGTCTTTAGGAGGTATGATCAAAAATCAGTGAATGTTACTGCCGTGTGCCATCCAATAAAAAGGCAGTTTATGAAAACAGTATAGTGTGTGCTCATCCACCTGATTCAACAGATCTGTCACCTTGCAATTTCTGGTTCTTCCCCAAAGTCAAAAAGACCATGAAAGGTAAACATTTTTAGTCAATTTAGGATATTGAAGCAGCCACAACAGGCATGACAAATAACACAACAGCACAACTAAAGATGCTCACAAAAGAACTGCTTCACAAAGTGGTAAGACTGATGGGATAAGTGTGTTCAAAGTGAGGGGGAGTATTTTGAGAGGAATTTTTGACAGTATGGTTTTTACTTACCATATTATTTTTTAAATTATACTTTCACTGAGTCTTTAGGTCATACCTGGATTTTGCCTAAATCAAGACCAACTTTGGGGAAAGTATTTGAGACAAACTGCAATAAAATAGATACACGATTAAGTTTCCTGTGAGACCACCTCAATGAGTACTCCTTACCATCTCTCTGGCCCCCAAAGCCTGGAAGAGTCTTGACTTTTCCTTTTCATATGCATCATCACCAAGTTCTATCAATTCTACCTTCTAAATATGCCTCAAATGTATCCACTTTTCTCTTCAGACATAATTTGGCTTTCTGGCTCCAAGTCTTTCTCCCCTCAAATTTTATCTGCTTGCTGACTCTCAAGCTTGGGGAAAAAAAGATCAGATCACCTCCCTCTGAGCGTTCAGTGGCTTCTCACACAGAAATGTCTCTGCGGCAGAGCCTGGGCTGGTCCTCCAGAATGATGGGTGGTAAAGTGACTTCAGGGTTGTTAAATGAATAAATATCCCAGCTGCAAACCAGAGCCACCTGGACAGCGTGTTAAAACTAAATCCGCAGAGTGCCACACAGAGACTTTGAATCAGCAGAAGGAATCCAGGGTCTGTACTTTAACATGCTCCCCAAGTGATTCTGATGTGCACATCGGAGGAATCCCTGAATTAATGCACCAAAATGTTCATTCCTATGAATTTTTTCCTCTGTTTTCTAACTTTGTGTAACACTGTTGTAATCCTGCTGTGATCTGTGTCTATAAATTTATTTTAAATTACATTGTTCTAAAGATTTTCTTAAAAATTATCTAAACACAAAGTCTTGGTATATTCTAACTTCTGATGAATTTGCACACACCATAAAGATGTTATTATTTTCTTACATCAAGAAGGAAATTGGGGGGCTGGGGATTTAGCTCACTGGTTCAAGTGATTGCCTGCTAAACACAAGGCCCTGAGTTCGATCCCTGGCACCAAAAAAAAAAAAAAAGGGAAATTGGGCCCTGGTGATAGCTCAGTGGTAAAGTGCTCCCTAGCACACATAAGACCCTTAAGACTCTGGGAATAAATGAAAATATATTTCTTTTATTTCCCATAACACATTCAATTTAATTCCTCTATGACATGTATATAAGCCTTTTTGATATCATGAATGAAGTTGTGTTATCCTATTTTAAAGATTCCAGCCCCTACCAGTGTCCAGCAATGGCATTTACAGAGCTGGACAATGTGCAAGGATGTGGTGTAAACAACACATCACATTGATTCCCAAGATTTGAAAGACAAAATACCTATTATATATTTTGTTCCTTATTTATACTTTGCTTCTCACACCAGAGAAATCATGCAATATTTGAACACATGTGTCCGATTTATTTCACTTAAGAGTATGTTCTGGGGGTCATACTCTTAAGTGAAATAAATCGGACACACATGAGCATAGGGGATTTACCTCAGTACTACAGCATTTGCCTAGCAATTGCAAGGGCCTGAATTCGATGCCTAGCACCAAAAAGAATATGGTCTCAAGGTACATCCATTTACCTAGAAATGTCTCAAATCTATCCTCCTTTATGGCAGAGTAGTACTCCATTGTATAAAAAAAACCTACATCTTCTTATGAAATAACTTTTTAAAAAAATTTTTATGGGGGGAAAGGAAGGAAGAGAAAAGAAGGATAAAATGGAAACAAAGCTTTTGTAAATAAGAGAAAGAAGGGTTGAAAGGGAGGGGAGGGGAATAGGAGAAAAGCAGCAAGATGTATCATGTACAGGTACAAATTCCCTGTGATGAATGTGATCATTATGTGTATCTAAAATATATCAATAAAATTAATTTTTAAAAAAAAGGAAAAAAAGATTAAAAAGACAAATATGGCCAGTTTACCTAATGCTAAATATGTACTTTTAGTCATTCCTAATATTTTCTTTTTTTTATTCCTAATATTTTCAATTTGAAAGAAAAATAAATCCCAAAATCTAAACAAGCAATTTCTTCCATCAAGTTCATCATACTTTCATAGAGGTCGGGACATACCAAAACCCCTATATCAGACCTTTGAAAGCCTCAGCACAATTCCCACAATAACCCTTAACCTCATTTCTTTGATGGCAAATATATTTTACATCATTGAGAGTTAAAGTTCAAGGCTGAAGGTTTAGCTCAGTGGTAGAGCACTTGCCCAGCGTATGGGATCCCACCACTACAAAAACAAAAGAAAAAAATAAGTTCAAATTGTATAATGTGAACAAATATTTTTTCTTTCAGAAAAATAGAGGAGAGGCATTGAATCAGACTTTTTCACGGGCAGCACGTGCCTCCCTCCACTTCTCCTGGGCTTACAGGTTTTGCTCTGAACATCCTATGGAAATGTTGGCAGAAATAAAGGAGATTGGGAATGGAGGAGTGTCGGTATACACCGGCTTGCAATTGTCTGTAACCAGCCGGCTGCCTAAACATCTCTGCAGAGCTGGAACCGCTGCTGAATGTCATCCTTCCCCAGACTTAGAGATGACTCCTCCAAGATCTCTCCTTTTCTCACCTTTCCCTTGTGATTAAACATATGTGTATGTGTATATGTTCGTATATGTGTGTGTATATTTTAAAGACACTTTAAAAAGTAGTTTCAACTTCACAACAAAAATAAAAGAAGGTGCAGCTGAGTGTGGTGGTGCAGGCCTTTAATCCCATCACTTCGGGAGGAGACTGAGGACAGAAGCTCAAGCCCAGCCTGGGCCACTTGGTGACTTAGCAAGATCCTGTCTCAAAATTAAGATAGTAATAATAAAGGGGCTGGGGATGTAGTTCAGGGTGAAGGTTCTGTACTGCAAAATATGCATAAGTAAAAACTAAAAAGAAGGTGCAAGGACTTCCCTTGTACCACTGGACCCCACGCATGCCGAACCTCCTCTGCTATCAACAACCCCCACCACAGTGGCATATTTACTACAACAGAAAACACATCATCCTCAAAGCCCATAGTTTGTATTAGTGTTTATTCTTGTTTGCATTCTAGAGGTTTGGACAAATGTATGATTGGCATGTACCTATCATGGCATGCAGACTATTTTTACTGCCTTAAAAATCCTCTATGCTTCTTCCATTCATCCCTCCCCACCACCATCACCACCCCCCCTGGCAAAAGCTAATGCTTTTACAATCCCCGTAGTTTTTCTTTTTCCAGAATGCAGTACTTGGAATTATGTAGAATGTAGCCTTTTCAGATTGGCTTCTTTCACTTAGTAATAGACATTCACATTTCCTCCATAGCTTTTCATAGCTTGATGGCTCATTTCTTTTTAGTGCTGAATCACATTCATCGTCTGAGTGTACTACAGTTCATTTACTCACTTTCTGAAGGACACTTTAGCTGCTTCCCAGCTTTGGCAGTTATGAATAAAACTGCTTTTAAAACCTGTATGCAAGTTTTTATGTGGACATAAGTTTTCGACTTCTTTGAATAAATACTAAAGAGCACAATTGCTGGATCATATGGTAAGAATACATTTAGTTCTGTAAGAAACTTCCAAGCTGAAGTGGAGAGAAGAGTACTTCTAACGTACACCAAAGTGTTAAGTGAATGTGACAGATATCTCAGGATGTTTTAAAGACAGTATACCAAATCATCACCTAGCACCTATGAAGTTGGTCAGATTGTAGTTAAGAAAATCAATGAACACCACAACTTCAACCCTGGCTCCCTGGTGGAGATAGAAAGGAGAGAGGGACACACATGTAGCACAAACTGCCAAAAAAATAAGAAAGGGCTGAGAACCCTAATCCAAGCAGACCGGGGGTCCTAACTGCAAGAGAATTCCATGATCTTCATCAGATTTAAATCCAGTTTGGGGAACTAGCTCTGCTCCAAAGAAGGAACTTGTGTTGGGCCTCCCTCAATGCTCAGCTACCAAACTAGCCACTGTCAGGAGCCATCTTGCTGTAGGGATGCTGTCCATCTTGCTGTCAGAAGTGGCCTCCTGACACCAGCAGAAACCTTGGACCTCTGAGCCTTCATAACGTAGAAGACAGCTCCATCAGCAGCTTGCAGCTTTGGGACAGTGGCTGCCACAGCCACAAGCCTGAGTCCTACCCTCCCTTCACCAGCAGGAACTAGGGTTAGTCTCCTCCCTAGCCTACAGCCTCCTTGAGACTGCAGCTGCTGGTGCAAAGTCCTGGCTTCAACAGCACCTACCCATCAGAAGCTGGGAAGTCCCCGCCTTGTTCTGCAGCTCTAGGAACATACCTACCAGTGACCACAAGCCCCAGCACCATCCACACTTGTACCACGGGAACTAGGGAGAGTCTCCTCCTCAACTGACGGCCCTGAGATGATTGCTACTGGTGCCCACACCCTAGCATCACCTGTGTTTTTCCCTTCAAACATGGGAGAAAGGTCCCAACTGCATCCTGCCAGCTCCAGAAACACAGCTATCTGTGCCCCTAACACCGGCATCACTTGTGGTTTACAGGGCGGGAAATGAGGAAGGTCTTCTCTCCAGCCTACAGCTTTGAGACTACAGCTGTTCATTCAAAAAGTGCTGGCATCACTGTAGCTTGTTCTGCGGGATAAGGGGATGGTCCTGTCCATGTTTCGCAGCTCTAAGACCATGGCTACAGTCCACAAGCCTCAGCCTCAACAGAGCTTGTCTAAAGGGACCTAGGAATAGTCCCTTCCATGTTCTGCAACTCCAGAACAGCAAATATAAAAGCCACAGCCCCGGGTTCACCTGTATCTAACACGTGGGACCTAGAAAGTGTCTCCCTCGTATCCTAAATCACCAGGAGGATAGATACCAGCACAATAATCTGACAGTAGTTACACGGGTCCTAGAGGACATAGAAGAGGTTTATTTCACAACCCAAAGACAGAATTACAGCTTTTGGTACCAAAAGTCCTCAAATCACATGTGCTTATCCCTTCTGAGCTGGTAGAGGTACCATCTAGGTCCCTTGATTCCAGAAAAACTGCTACTAGCACTGAAGTACCAGTACTACCCATAAACGCCCCTACAGCATCCAGGGAAGATCCTCTTTGGGGCTCACAGCCTCGAGTCTCTGGTTCTTGACCAGTGTCCTATCCTGTGGCTCCAGCACTGTGGCTACTGGTACCATATTCCCAGCCATCCAACGTTCATCCTACAGCTTCCTCCACGGCCTGTGGCTCAGGTACCACCATGGAGGCTGGTGTCACAGCCGTTGTTTGATGTCACCTGTGCTTCCCCTGAGGACCTCAGTACAGTCCTCTCCACATCCTCTCCCACTGAGATTGTGGCGTCTGCTGCTGTGAGCCCGTGCCATCAGTGCTCAGCTCTGTGGAGCCTGACACGCAACCTTAAGAGCCACGTCTGCTGAAAAGCCATAAAATGACCTCTGGAAACAGCTGCAGTCTAGATTACTGAGGTACTCACACTGTTGGCATCACAGAGAAAGGAATCACAGAGACGCTATGATTTTGAGCTCAGTTAAAACTAATACCAAACCACCTACTCACGGATGGTCAATATCCCACCTAACCAAAAAATGATTTTCCTAACAAAAGCTACTCCCCAAATTGGAAGAGGTAATTGTTATACTAGACGTACAACAATTGTACAGATGTCAGCACAGGAATTTAAGAAACAGAAAGGAAACGAGACGCCTCCAAAGGAAAATAATAATTCTCCAGAAAATAAATCTTAATATGAAAAAAATCCATGAATTTCTTGAAAAAGACTTCAAAATAATCATCTTGGGAACTGGGGATTTAGCTCAGTGGTTAGAGTGTTTGCCTCACAAGCACAAGGCCCTGAGTTCAATCCCCGGCGCCAAATAAAATAAAATAAAATAAAAAGAACAATCATCATCCTAAGGAAACTCAGCGAGATACAAAAGAAAACAGACAATGAAAGTAATGAGAAAAGCAGTTCAGGATATAAAAGTCAAACTCAGGAAAGAGATGGAAATCATAAAAGAGAATCAGAAACCTTGCAACTAAAGTCTTCAACCGAAGCGATTAAAAAGATGTGATGGAGAGTTTCCACAACTAAAACAAATGAAAGAAAGAATTTCTCAACTTGAGGACAGTCTTTTGAATTAACCCAGTCAGAAAAAGAAATTTTTTTAATGAATGAAGAAACTTTAGGAGACATATGAGATACCGTCAAGCAAATACATAGCCTCATTTTGGGACTTCCAGAAGGTGACGAAAAGGAGAAAACCATTAGAAAGTATTTTATAAAATAATAGCACAAAATTTCTCAAATCTTTAAAGAGCTATGGACACCCAGATATAAGTTTAAAGAGCACAACTAAATGGAACGAGAAAAAAATCTTCACTAAAGCATATTACAGCATATTGGAGTCAAAATGTCAAAAGTTTAAGGCAAATAATGGTAAAAACAAAACAAAACAAAACAAAACAGTGAGAGAAAAGCATTAAGTCACATATAAGGGAATGTCCATTAAATCTACAGCAGATTTCTCTGCAGAAATCTTACAGGTCAGAATAAAAAGGATGATATGTTCGAAGTCTTGTGGAAAAACTTCTACCCAAGAATACTATACCCAGGAAAATTATCCTCCAGAAATGAAAGGGAAAATAATGTATTTCTTAGATAAGCAGAAATTGAGAGAATTCATTACTACCTGATTCGCCATACAAAAAATACTTAAGGCAGTCCTACGCTAGAAACGAAAGGATGACAACCCCCAACATGAAAACAGATGAATGTGCAAAATTCACTTGAAGAACAGAGACACGAGCTTTAGATATATATGCTGAGTGTTAAATCTTAGTGTGAGAGAAAAACACCAAATAAAAAATAAATAGGGGGTTGGGGATTTAGCGCAAGTGGTAAAGTGCTTGCCTAGCAAGCACAAGGCCCTGAGTTCAATCCCCAGCAACCCCCCAAAAGACAGATTAGAAAGATATATCAGAGAAATGGAAACCAAAAGCAAACTAGAATAGCTATACTTAAAGTTAACTTTAAATTAAAAAGCTGTTTAAAAAAAGGTCATTATACATTGTTAAAAGGATCAACTCAAGAAGATATATCAATTATAAATATACTGTATCTGCATCTAAAATATAAAGCAAATATTATAATATTATTAGAACTACAAGGAAAAGAGAGAGAGAGAACTTCAATAGTCTACTTCCTTCAAAGGATAGATCATCAAGGGAGGAAAAAAAAATGAGTTGAACAATATCTAGAGCAAATGGACCTAATGTCTGTTAGGTCCATTTGCTCTAGATATCGGTCAGGTCAGATTTTCACATTCTTCTCATCACCCTATGGAACACCATCCAGAACAGATCATATTTTAGACCATGAATCAAGTCTCAATAAATTTTTAAAAATTGAAGTCATACTATGTATTTCCTCAGAACACAATGGAATAGAACAACAAATCAAGAAGAATGGAAAATATATGAAAATTGAATAAAATACTCCTAAACAACCAAATCTGTTTTATTTCTTGTAAAACAGAATATAACAGTGATCACTAGTGATCGGGGAGGGCCAAAGCTAGAGAAGGAATGAAAAAAGGGTAAGAGGATCCAAAACAGAAAGAGGAAATGAGTTCTGGTTTTCTGTAACACAGAGTAACTACTGGTTAAAACCACCTCTGATGCATTCCAAAATGACTCTAAGAGTATGAAATTCTCAACGCACAAAAATGATTGTTTGAAAAAATTCTGGTTTGATTATTACACACTACATAAATGTATCAAAATACTATAATGTACCCCACAAATATATAACAATATTAGGTATCAATGCAAAAACAAACAAAAAACTATTGCACTGTCTTCCCAAGTAGCTGGACAATCTGCAAGCCCACCAGTAACAAACAAGCACTCCTGCTGTGGTTGGTGTTGCCAGAGTTCCTGATTTCAGCCATTCCAATAGGTGTGTGTGGTACCTCACTGGTTTAGTTGATTAGTGTTAGTGTGGTATATTCTTCTCCATTCATTTGCTTTTAAGCTATATGTGTCTTTACATTTGTAGTGGTTCCTTGTAGATAACATAAAAAGTAGTTCAGTCTTGGTTTTTGATCCATTTTTACTAACTCTGTCTCTTACTTGGCACATTTGGATCATTGATATTCAAGTGATTATTGAAATCACTGAATTACTATTATATTTGTTACTATTTTCTATTTGTTGCCCTTGTTCTTTTCTAATTTTTGTCATCCATCTTTTTTATACCTTTTGTTGTTGTAAGAATTTTGTATGATTCAGTTTTATCTTCTTTCCCAGCTTAATGGTTATAGAGATGCTCCCTGAATTACAGTAGAGTACATCCCATACACCCATCATAAGTGAAAAAAGATGGTAAGCCAAAAGCAGAATGCATCCAACTGACTGCACGTCAAGAGTTTAGCGACACAGTACACGGAGCATGGTGAACCTGTGATCCTGTGAAGACTGAGGGACGGGCTCAGTGTCACTGCTCAGCCTCACAAGTAAGCATCGCACCATGTATCTCCACCCTGGGAAAAGATCGAAATTCAAATATGGGCCCTACAAAAAAAGATGTAAACAATGTTTTTTTTTGATTGTTGTTTTTTGTTTTGGGTGCTGGGGATTGAACTCTGGGCCTTGCACTTACCTAGGAAAGCACTCTACCACTGAGCTAAATCTCCAACCCCAACCTACAAATGAGAATCACTTTTTTACACCCCTGTACATTTGAAAAATTGTAGGTCAAATCATAGTAAGTTGTGAATCACCGTACTTTTCTTTTTACTTTCTAGTGTTTTCTCTAGAGTTTGTAATGTGCATTTACAACTCATTTAAGTCCACTTTTGAAAAACACTACACCACTTCACGGGTAGTGTGCATACTTTATAACAAAAAATAATCTTAATTCTGCTCTCTTGTCCCTTTTATCAATGCTGCTATTCATTTTACTTACATATAAGCATATATGTATGTCAGATATATACACAAGCATATATAAATAATAATTATTATTTTGAGCAAACTATTATCTGTTAGATCAACTCAGGAAACTGAAAGTTTTTCTTTTACTTTCATTCATTCCTTTTTTTGATTTAGGGGGAGGTGCTGGGGCTCGAACTTGGGCCTTGGGCTTGCTAGGCAAGCACTCGACCACTGAGCTAAATCCCCAACCCCTCTTTTTTCTTTACACAGACCCAACTTTCTGGTATACAGGATTTTCCTTTTCTTAATTTCTTTTAAAATTGTAAGATAGGTCCATTGGCAATAAACTCCCTCCATTCTGTTTGCCTGCGAAACTATTTCTCCTTCACTTTTGAAGTACAGTTTTGTAGGGCTCGGAAGGCTGGGCTGGTGGGTTTTTCTTCCAACACTTTAAATGGTTCATTCCACTCCCTCTTGCTTACATGATTTCTGAGAAGTCAGATATAATTCTTACGTATGTTCCTTTATAAGTAAGTTATTATTTTCCTCTCATTTTTAGATATTTTTCTCTTTGATTTTCTACCATTTAAAAATGACATAATTAGGTATAGATGTTGTTGTGGTGTGTTTTTCCTGTTTGGTGCTCTCTAAGTTTCCAGGACCTGTGATTTGGCGTCTTGGTGTCTGACATTAACTTTTAGAAATTCTCAATCATTTGTTTCAAATATTTCCTCTGTTTCTCTTTGTATTCTCCTTCTATTCCTATTACACACATGTTACACTTCCGTAGTTGTCCTGTGTTCTTGGATATTTTGTTCTGTTTTATTTTTTTCCCAGTCTTGCTCTTTTTGCTTTTTCAGTTTTTGAAGTTTCTATTAATACATCCTTAAGCTCATCATTTCTTTTCTCAGTCACAGCCAGCCTAGTAACAAGCTTATCAAAGGCATTCTGCATTTCTGCTACAGTGTTTCTGTCTCCAGCATTTCTTTTCAGTTCTTTCTTAGGATTTGAATCTCTCTGCTGACACTGCCCATCTGTTTCTTCATGACGTCTACTTTTGAATCCTTAGAATATCTATCATAGTTGTTCAAAACTCCTCGTCTGATATTTCCAATATTCCTGCCATGTCTGTTTCTGATGCTTGCTCTCTCTTCCAAGTATGTGTTTTGCCTTTTAGTAATTTTTCTTGATACCCAGAAACTGCTATGAATAGGTCTTTGGCAATGTGATAATAGTGTAGAGGGGGCGAAGCATCCTACAGCCTATGATCAGGTCTCAGTATTTGGTAGCGTAGGCCTCTGGACTCTGACCTTCGCAGGAGCTTTCTGGTTTTCTCCCTCCCAGTTTAGGTGGTACAGTACAGGGGCATGGAGCCCACTGGAGCTGGACATCTTCTCCCAGGTCAGTTATGCTCTGATTAACTGGTTTCTTCTGAGGGTGAGCTTTGTTAACAACAACAAAGCACTGTGGCATATTTTATAATGGTTCATCCCCCCCCCTTCTGCCAAAAGCACAAAGGTATTTTCTCTAATACTGTGAGAACTTGGCCAAACTCCTAGAGATAAATTTCACAATATTGTGGGGACTCTCTGGGACCAGTTCCTCTTGATGTTTGAAACTATGAGGGTTGTCCACCCTGAACCTCCAGCAATTTATTGATTATGCTCTATATTTTCCCGCCCCGGCACTGGTTCCCATGGTGGTTTCTATCGTATATAAGTCACTACTCTCGTTAGCTGTGAGTCCCTGTGTTTTCCTTCTGTCTCTCCAGTCTTGGAGGAAGCAGTCTACCTAATGTCCACCCCGTCTTACTGAAAGAGGTCTGGACTTCTGGTCTGTTCAGCTCTCTACCTCTTGTTAGAATGAAATAGAGACTCACAAGCTCCTTCCATGTGGAACAGAAATTGAAAACTTTTTAACTTTCAAGAAAAATTAAACAACAAATTATGACAAAAATCTTGATGAAGAAATGGTTTCTTGCAGGTGATACTTTTTTGGTTAATTGATGAGAAAAACACAGACTTGGGGATAAAACCTTTATCACAGATGCTGACGCTATGCAAAAGAAAGAAAAGAAAGAAAAATTGAAAATGAACAAAGTCTGCATCTGAAAATTCAACAGTCTTCTGTGTTTAACTAGTACCTTCTGAATTTGGAGTCTAAAATGTAAATCCAATAAATGACAAATGAATGAGTCATAAAATCAAACAGGAGGGATAATCAGGGATTTCCCCAATAGCCAATTGTATTCTGTGCTAAATTTTCAGTTGGGACTACTGCAGCTTCTTTTTTTATTACAAGATGATTGAGCATTATGCCACAGGGCCAAACCACATTGCATTTTTTGAGTGTGTACACTGGAAGAATTACAGGCACCTTCTCAAATTATATGGAATATGGAAAAATAGAAACCAGAAAGATTTCAAACCTTGAAGAAGCGAACACTGATGTTAAGCACCTGTGATAAATTGCTGAAGTTGAGCATTGAATTTAGTCCTGAGTCTACTAACTCCTGGATGAATTTGGATACATTACTCTAAATTTCAGGAACATCAGCTTCTTGGGCCCTGAAAAAATTCTGTTAACCTGAATGAGCTATTATACAAAATATGCGTTAAGCAAGTGAATGGCTTCCCTGACTAAAGATAGCTTTTGCTAACTCCTTCTAGGGTCTATCCCAGTGCTGCAGAGTCACTGACTGCTCCAGGGCCTATGCTGCTGGTGGCCCATCCGCCTGCCCACTGGTGACAGCACCCTACCATCCACTACATGTCTACTAACTGCTTAGTCTTATTCTGCAGCTTCTCCATTTCATTCTGACCTCAGGCTCCAGACAGGCCTGTGTCCTCCCACAATCCCTGAATTTCCTCAAGGAGGTTCTTAAGGACTTGTGATCTGTGCATCATTTGCAGGCAAGAGAGCCAGGAGGTACCTCAGCCGCAAATGTCAAGACAATTTCTCCTTCAGAGAGCTCCTGGGCCAGTGTGGCAACCTGCAGATACTGCCATTTTCCTTGGGGATCCTGAGTGGGCCAGGTACAGACACCCTGTTCTTCCACCTCTGCACCATGACTTCTCTGGCCAGCTGTTGAAGAGGAGTGGTCAGGATGCATGTCTCGTTGCCTGCTTTCCCTTTATTTAACACTCTCTCTCGCGCACTCCACCTACCCCATGTCACATGCTGACTTTTCTTACTTCTTGCAGTCTATTATGATCTCGTCCACCAGGATGACTCTTGACACATGTTGAAGAATTCTCATTCCATGAAGTTTGCCTTTCAAAACTAATGCTTTTCTGAAGATCCAAAATCCTACTCCTGAAGTTCAAGCCTGAATGTTGAATCCTTTTCTTTTTATTCCTGCTGTGGCAATCCTAATCCTCCCTCAAGGCAACCAGGTAAGTTCTGGTCAGAAAATGCAAATCTATACTTTGATATATTTCAAACAACATACACATTCCTCAGAATGCCACACCTCTCCCTATGACAATTTCTTTCGCTAACTAAAGTTCTCTTTCTCCTAATTAAACAAGTTTGAAGAGTTCCCCTGACAGGAATAACTTGAACTGGGACCTGGAGGAAAATTGAGATAGAAAATGGGACAGCTGAGCACGAGGCCAGTCATCGTGTCTTTTTTCACTACACCACATCATGTTTAGAAGACTGTTCTTCAAGCCTGAAGCCTAAAAAAGTGAGTCAAGAGCCAGATATGTGAGGTTCAGCCAGGCCAGTCCAGGGAAAGGACGCTGGTTCTGGGTATCTTGTATTTTTATGCAAATGAATAAATTGATGTTCTGGCTTGCCATTAAGAGCTGAACACTAAGAAAATCTGAAGAAAGACTCGACAAAGCAAAAGGTTCCTTGTAAAATCAAACAGGAAGAATACTACAGAACTAGGGATCATTAGAATCACTAAATATTGAAGCCAGAAATTTGTACCTTAGATAAACTTGGGATAAATCCTGTCTTTAGGTCACATTTATATCCTAACACAAACAAATCCAGTCTGTAGGCAACAGCGAGACGAATGTCAGCACCCCTGCATCCCAGGAAATCAAAATCCAGAGAGGGACAGAGAAGGAAGGTGAGCAACCACATAATTAGCTGTAAGCAGTGGAAAACATGACAGGTACACACTACTGTGGAAACTCTTGACAGTGGATTCAAAGTGGCGCTTCTCACATGTGATCTCTTATCAGTCTCACCGAGTCATTTTCTGGAAAAATGTCCTGATGCCTGTTTTACATAGCTTAGAAGGAGACTCCATGGGACTAGTCTCTCCTAATGGTTACTCATAAAACTACCTTGAACTAAACCATCACGGTCCAGGTCCGTTGACTTCTGAGGGGGTAGAGGAGCTTGAAATGCTAGCAAGACCCTCAGACTAACTGGTACTTCTCTATGCTAAGCTTCGTCAGGAGAGAGGTAGAGGAGGGATCCAGGAATAGATTACAATGGCCAGCACAGAAACTGGCTGTGGGTCCACGTGGTGTTCCAAGTTGCTGATTGTGAGGGACTCCTGCTTTGGAAACCAGATAAGTGAGAGATAAGGCTGCTATTGAATCGTGAAACTTGAGACTACACCTTTTTATCTCCAGATGGAAGGCAGAGAGGGGGCCACAGAGAACAGTGACTGAAGGAAGAGCAGCAAATTGAAACGAGAAATGCTGGCTAAGGTTCCTTGTAAAATTAAACAGGAAGAGTATTTTAAAACCAGGGCTCATTGGAATTACTAAATATTGAAGCCCTAAATATGTACATTAGATAAACTTGAGACAAATCCTTGAAAGGAGATAAGGAAGTCAAGAACTAGAACAGTTAGTTCCCTTTGAAGAGAAGGTAACAAATTTAATGGGAGAAATCAAGCAGAGTGGAGAATAAACAACCCAAATATTCCATTGAAAAAATGTTGCTAGGAATGTGTAAATTACAATAGATCTGTTTAAATAAATACTTCAGGGTCTCTTATTTCTCATCATGTGCTTGGTCCTGGCAAAGCTCCATCAGTGACCAGGGTGCAGCAGTAGGCCTGGGACATGGCCAAAGAATGCTGTACTTTATTTCATTGTACCATAATCTGACAGCAATAACAGGTTGAGGAACCTGCTCTTCAACCTAAAACCTATAGAAAAAGGCGAGTCAGGAGCCAGATATATGAGGTTTAGCCTGGCCAGTCCAGGGAAGCCATGATTCTGGGTATCTTGTATTTTTGTTCAAATGAATAAATTGGTGTTCTGGCTTGCAATTAAGAGCCAGCAAAGGAAATTCAAAGGAAGAGTTAAAAAAGCAAATGCAAAGCTCCAAAAGAAGATGGAGAAATGGGATTTTATTCAAGACAAATTCATGGGAGCTGGATCACTAATAAGTTTTGCGACAGCCTTTAAATAAAAAGAATATGAAAGAAAAATTTGTAACACAAAAATAAAAAAGACAAGACAGAATATAAATGGCAAATTTGGATATTACCAGAAGGATGCAGAACAAAGCTTAAACTAAGCAGTTTCTTATACCTATTTTCTGTGTGTTATTCCTACATGGCTCACAGAAATGGTACAGAGATCAGGTGAAGGGAAGCCATGTGGTATAAGGACAAAGACTCCAAAAATATTTCTTGACTCTACTATCAGAAAAAGTAGGGACTTTTTATACATGATTGTTTCTCCATTTAATAAATTTGTTTAGGGCAGAAAATAACAAGATCAGAGTATCGAAGGTCAAATCACACTCTACAGAAAATGCCGGCACTAGAGAGATACCTTGAAAGGGCAGGAAGATGTGTACTAACCCAAAAGGACATGCCCCGCCACGGGTCATGATGAAGGGAACAAAAGCCAAGAAATCTCTTCCTGTTTTATTAAGATAGAAAATTGATGGAAAACATTAAGAAAGATGTGAAACAACCCTCAAGTAGGGCATATCACCTGTGAGGACTTCAGTTACACATCTATAAAATAATAATTAGACAATCTCTGAGGTCAGAGTCAGCTCATATTTTCATTATCAAATGATGTTGACAAACAAGCAAAAAGTAGAAGAATTAAGTGAAAGTAGAGTTATCTATCAAAATGCTTTATCTAATAAATTACATTGAGGTCAGTAAAAACTCCTGCTGTGAAGGAGAGTTTGAATTAGAAAACAGAGCAGCATGTGAGCTACGTCTAGGGGATTCTGAGGCTCAGCTTCCTCTTCAGACTCCCCTAGGGAAGATTATTAGATAGCAGGGACAGAAAGTGAAAGGGGAACAAAAAAATTTGAGACCTTACATTCAAAAATGAACATCTTCATTTGTTTCAGGAATGGAAGGAAGAATATAAAGTTTTCTCTTATAAATTAAAAAAAGAGGAGCAGAACGAGATGGCAACTGAATAATATTTCTCAGTGATCATCTCTTGGGCACACACACCGGTTTGAACAAGCAAGCATTCACCATCAAACTTTCACAAGAGTGAAGGAAGGCACGTGAGAGATGCTACTGCCTGGTTTTACTTAATAAAAAGAAAAGACATACTGAAGAAGAAAGGAAGGAAAGTGCTTCCAGCATCACCCCTCCCCACCTTCAAGCAGGATAGAGAGAAATGTCACCCATTTTGGGGAGAGAGGGAATTAAGACCAGGCCTTAGACTTGAAATCCAGTACCAGGCCCAGCATGTTGAACCCTCATGCCAGGCAGAGAAGCATGACTCCTACCTTCTAGTCAGCACTATGAACCAAACTGCTGCAGCTCAAAATGGCTAGAGCTGACCACACCCACAGCCCTCCCCCATACATGGGTGGCAGAGTGGGAGCAAGCCACAGCAGGAAGAGCAAGATAAGGGCCTGATCCATCAATGTCCAGATGATGTCACATACCAAGTATCAAGAGCTGTCAGGAAATCATGACTCTATCACTTCTCAGCCTTTTGGTTAAGATCAAGTGTAGGAAATCATGACTCAAGAGTCAAAATAAGGTGCCCAAAACTGATCAGACAGTTACTAGTATGGGTGAACTGTCAGGTGGAGACTTTAAAATAGTGTTCTATGCAAACTCAACAAGCTTCAGGAAAATATAGTCAATACCTTTCAGTAATAACTCTCAATGTGAATGGTCTCAATTCCTCAATCAAAAGGCACAGATTGGCAGAATGGATTAAGAAATAAAACCTAAAAATACGCAATATTTAAGGAATACATTTAATCCTAAAAGGACTTCACAGATTAAAAATTCTTTGATGGAAAACAATATTCCATACAACAGGAACCTATAAAAAAGAAGGAGTAGCTAACCCAACTTCAGACAAAGTGGATTTCAAGCCAAAACTGATCAGAATAGACAAAGAAGCTCGTTACATACTGATTAAGACAAAAATCTGCTGAAATCCAGAAGACCCTTGGTAAATACATTGAGAACCTATACTTTAATAAAATGGAAAGTTTAGAGGAAATGGATAGATTCTTAGATACATATAAAATACCAATGCTAAGCCAAGACAATATAAAAAACTTCAATAATCCAAAATCGTCAATGAAATTGAAGAAGTAATTTTTTAGAACTACCAACTAAGAAAAGCCCAGGTCCCAAGAGATGATCACTGAATTCTACAAGAACTTTAGAGAAAATATAACACTAATACTCTTCAAACTCTTTAATGAAATTGAAAGAGAAGCAGTATTACCAAAGTCATTCCTGGAAGCAAGCATTACCCTAATTCTAAAATCATAAAAGGACCCAAATAAAAAAGAGGCCAATCTCTTTAATGAACATAAATGCAAAAATCCCCGATAAAATAACGGCAAACAGAATGTAGTAGATCATCCAAAAGCTCATGCATCATGACCCAGTACAGTAGGACTAATTCCAAGGATGCAAGGATGGTTCAACATACATAAAACAATAAAAGTAATACACCACATTAACTGTAGCAAGGTCAAAAAAATCATAGGATCATGTCAATAGACACAAAAAGGTTTTGACAAAATCCAACACCCATTCATGACAAAAACCCTGAAGAAAGGTACAGAAGGAGTATATCTCAATCCAATAAAAGCTATCTATGAAAAACTAACAGCCAACATCATATTAAATACAGAAAGGCTGAATGCTTTCCCTCTAAAGTAAGGAACAAGACAAGGATGTCTACGATCACCACTCCTGTTTAAGATAGTTCTTGAAATATTAGCCAGAGCAATCAGGCAAGAGAAAGAAATAAAGGGGATGTGGCTAGGAAAGAATTTAAATTATCATTATTCATGCATGACATGATCCTCTACATAGAAGACCCTAAAAACTCCACCAAAGGACTCCTAGAACTAATATCCAAATTTGGTAGCATAGCAGGATGAAAAGACAACACTCAAAAATCAATAGCATTCCTGTAACCCAGTAACAAATTGACCAAGAGGAAAATTAAGGAAACAATATCTTTCATAATAGCATCAAGAAAAATGAAATAAATACTAGACCAGGCACAGTGGTGCTGGCTTATAGTCCCAGCATCCAGGAGGATGAAGCAGGAAGATCATCATGAGTTGGAGGCCAGCCTGGACTACAAAGTGAGTTCGAGGTCAGCCTGGACTACAAAGTGAGTTTGAAAAACCCAAAAGGAAAAAAAAAAAAAGAAGAAAAATGAAATATATAGGAATTACCCTAGCCAAGGAAGTGAAAGATCTCTACAATGAAAGCCACAGTACTCTGAAAAAGGAGATTGTAGAAGATATCAGGAAACAAAAAGATAGCCTTTCTTCCTGGATAGACAGAATCAATATAGTCAACATGGCCATACTTTCAAAACTGCTACACAGATCTAACACAATCCTAATCAAAATCCCAATAGCATTCCTCACAGAACTAGAGAGAGCAATTTTAAAATTCATGTGGAACCAAGAGACCTAGAATAGTGGAATAACAAAAGCAATTCTGAGCAACAAGGGTGAAGCAGGGAGCATCACAATCCTAGACTTCAAGTTATACTACACAGCTACAGTGATATATAGATCAGTGAAACAGATTAGAGGATGCAGAGACACCTCCAGGCACACTCAGCTACCTTATATTTGACAAAGTGACCAAATATTTTAGCTAGAGGAAGGATAACCTCTTTAACAAATAGTGTTGGGAAAACTGGATTTCCATGTGTTGAAGATTGAATCTAGACCTGTATCTCTCACCAATTACTAAACTAAAATCAAAATGGATCAAAGATCTAAATATTAAAACAGAAACACCTAATCTGCTGGAAGATAAAATAGATAAAACTCTAGAAGACACAGGCACAGGCAAAGACTTTCTGAACAAAACTGCAGCTACACAAGAAATAAAACCAAGAGTCAACAAATGGGATCACGTCAAATTAAAAAGCTTCTGCACAGCAAAGGAAACTATCAATAGAGTGAAGGGACAACCTACAGAATGGGAAAACATTTTGCCAGCTACTTTTTAGACAAAGGCCTAATATCTAAAATATATGCAGAACTCAGAAGAATTAGACTCCAAGATTTAAAGATCAAATAAAAATATGGGTAGCTGAAATGAATAGACTCTTCTCAGATTAAAAAGTATAAATGGCCAATAAATACATGAAAAATACTCAACATTACAGGTCATAAGAGAAATACAAATTAAAACAACACTGAGTTTCCATCTCATTCCAGGAAGAAAGGCTATCTTCAAGCAATTAAATAGTAACATAAGCTAGAGAAGGTGCAGGGAATAAGGAACACTCATTCATTGTCGGTAGAAGTATAAACTGGCACAATGACTACAGAAATCAATAAGGCAATTCCTCAAAAAAAAGTAGAAATTCCATTTGACCCAGATATTCTCCTTCTAGGTCTCTTCCCAAAAGAGTTAAAGATATATTACAGTTATCTATGTGTACCCATGTTTATAGCAGCACAATTCATAAGAGCAAAATCTTGGAAAAAGACTGTATGTCCATCAACAGATGAATAGATAAAGAAAACAGGATATCTACACACAATGAAACACTACTCTGCCATAAAGATGGATAAACTTGAGTCATTTGTAGGGAAATGTGTGCAACTTGAGTTCATAATATAAAGTGAAGTAAATCAAACACACAAACTTAAATATTACATGGTTTCTCTTATGTGAGAAACCCAATATACAAATAAAGTGCAAAATGAAAGACAAACAATAGGGGAAAAGAGAGAGAGAAAAATACTTATTGTAATCCACCATGGCCAATGTATCTAAAAGTGTGCCTTGATTAGTATAATTGTTTTATGTATTTTGTATGGTTTTTTTGGCCTGATAGCTTGTAATCTGTGTTTATGATAATTAACTCAATAAAGACATATAAAATAATACATGATGATAGCAAAAAAGAAAAAAAAATTAAAAAACATGGGTGGAGGAGACAGGAAAAAGAATTAAATGTGTTATACACATTACCAAAACCTCATGATGAATGTAATCATTAGGTACTACAAACACGTATGAATAAAAATTTGTAAAAACAAAGAAAAAATTTAAAAAACTCAAACAAAGCCAGGTGTACTGGCACATGCCTGTAACCCTAACACTTGCAAGGCTAGAGCAGGAGGATCATGAATGACACAGTGAGTTCTAGGCCCGCCTGGACTATATAACAAGACCTTTTCTAAAAAACAAACAAAACCCCCTCCCCCAAATTTCAAACAGAATTTACTGGGTTAAAAAATTTACTAACAAAGTTTAAAATATATTAAAAGGCATCACTGAAAGGATAGATCAAAAAGAGGACTAAATTAGTTCCAACACAGGTTTTTAAAAAATATATAGAGGAGAAAAGAGAATGAACAAGAAAGAAGAAACCCTACAGCAAAGTTAAAACAGCATGAAAAAAACAAATACGTGGATTACTGGAGTGCAAGGAAAACTTGAGAATGCCAAAAAGATAATAACAGAAAACTTGTCAAACCTAGAGAAAGATCAAATATCCAGATATGAGCTCAAAAGGTCACCAGTCAGACTTAACCAAGTCTGCTCTGTGATGTATTATAGTTATGTTCTCAACTGTAAACTATAAAGAGGATACTGTCAAGGTAGCAAGAGAAAAAATAACACATAAGGCTATTTCAATTTGCCTGACAACCAACTTTGCAGTAGAAATGTTACAAGTCTGCAAAGCAGTCATGAGATTCTCACAGTACTGAAGGAAAAAGACTGCCAACCAAGAATATTATAACCAGAAAAGCTAAAGGAGAGATAACCACATTCCCAAACAAAAGCTGACCAAACAACGCATCTGTTTTACAAGAAATGCTGAGGGAATTCTTCAAACTGAAAAAAGAGGCATGAATAAATAAGAAGAAAACATCAGCAGATATAAAATGCGGATAAATGCTGAATGTTTTAATAGTGTAAATATGACATATCTTTCACATAGAAAGATATAAAATGGGACATCGAGAATTAAAAATGTGGGGAGGGATGGAGTACAAGTGTAGAGATTTTCATTAGCATATTTCCTCTATTTCTTTGTTTCCTTTTTTTTTTTTTTTTTTTTTTTTTTTTTTTTTTTTTTTTTTTTTTTTTTTTTTTTTGATGCTGGGGATCGAACTCAGGGGCTTGTGCTTGCGAGGCGAGCACTCTAACCACTGAGATAAATTCCCAGCCCTTTGTTTCTTATTTTTACAAACATGTTAAATTGCTAACATTTCAAAATAGCTAGTTATAATCAAAACAGTTTTCATAAGCCTCACGGTAACCGTAAAGCAAAAAACTATGATAGCCAAACCAAAAATACTAAGCAAAAAAGCAAAATATACTAACAGAAGAAATACTTAACCACAAAAGAAGATGCTAAGGAAAGAAGACAAGAACTACAATAAAATTTAAAAACGAGTTACAAAATGATTGTAGTAAGACCTTATCTATGAATAATTATCTTAAATGTAAATGGATCAAATTCTCCCATTAAGAGACACTGTGTGACAGAATGGATAAAAACCAAGCTCCAAATATATGTTGTTTATGAGAAACTCACTGCAATTCTGATGACATATATAGACTAAAAATTAAGGGATAGCATAAGATATTCCATGTAAACAGAACACAAAAGAAAGCAGAAAAAGTCATACTGTCAGATAAAATAGACTTTAAATTCAAAGCAGTAAAAAAAGAAATAACAAAGGTCATTTAATAATGATGAAAGAGTCAATTCAACAAGAGGAAATAACAATTCTAAGTATATATGCACCACATACAGTATTGGAGAACTCAAATTTATGAAGCAAACATTAGTAGACACAAAGGGAGAGATAGACTCTAATAAATAATAACAGAAGACTTTAACACCCCATTTTCAACAATGGACAGATGATTCAACAGAAAATAAAAAAGGAAATGGCATGCTTAAATTTTGTCCTAGACCAAATGGACCTAACAGACAGGTACAGAACATTCCATGCAACAGCTGCAGAGTAATATTCTTCTCATCAAGACATGTAACATTCTCCAAGATGGATACTGTAGGCCAAAAAAATAAGTCTCAATAATTTTTAAAAATTGAAATCATATCTAGTACCTTTTCTTACCACAGTGTAAAAAAAGCAGAAATCAATAATGAGAAAAACATTAGAAACTACATAAATATATGGAAAATAAACAAGGTATTCTGGAATAACAAATGGATCAAAGAAGAAATCAAGAAAAGATTAAAAACTTTCTTGAAACAAATGAAAATGGAGACACCACATGCTAAAAGAAGAGAGAAATTTATAGCAATCAATGCCTACATTAAAGAAGTAGAAACATTTCAACCTATTCCTGCATCTCATGGTACTAGAAAAACAAAGGGAAAAAAAATCAAACCCCAAATTATTAGAAGGAAGGAAATAATAAAGATCACAGTAGAAATAAATGAAATAGAGATGAAAAATACAACACATCAACAAAATGAAGAAATGGTTCTTCTAATAGATAAGCAATTGGTAAACTCTTAGCTACATTAACAAGGAGAGAAGATTCAAATATTAAAAGGGAGACATTACATCTGACACCACAGGAACACAAAGGGTCACAGATTATTATGAATAACTATAAGCCAACAAATGTTGTAACCTTGAAGAAATAAACAAATTCCTGGACATACAAGTCTTACCAAAATTGAATCATGAAGAAATGGATAAGCGAAAGAGACCAATAACAAGTGAGAAAATTAAATCATTAATTTGAAAAAAAAGCCCTCCCATCAAAGAGGAGATCATGAACAGCTGGCTTCACTGGTACTACCAAACACATAAAGAACAACAATTCATAAAGTATTCCAACAAATTGAAGAGGAGACAATTCTGTCAAACATACTCTATGAGGTCAGCATTACCATGAAACCAAAACCAGACAACACAAAAAAAAGTATAGGCCAGTATCCTCGATGAAGTTAGATGCAAAAATCCTCAAAAAAATAAATACACACACACACACACACACACACACACACATGCACACACCCCAAATACAATAGTACTTTAAAAATATTATTCACCATGATCAACCAGGGTTTATTCAAAGGATACAACACCAATATATGTAAATCAACAAACATGATACACCTCACCAACAGAGCACAGGACATAACCCATCCAATCATCTCAATAGATGCACGAAAGCTGTTAATAGAATTCAACATCCCTTCATGACAAAAATGCTGAACAAATTAGTATAGAAGGAACACATCTACATAACCAAGGCTATTTATAATAATCCAATCACTAACAGTGTACTAAATGCGGAAAAGCTGAACACTTTTTCTCTAAAATATGGAATCAGAATGCCCACTTTTACTGCTTTTACTCAACATATTACTGGAAGTCTCATTCAGAGCAATCAGGCAAGACAAAGGAATAAAGAGCATTCAAATTGGAACAGAAGGAGTTGAATTGTGACTGTTTTCAGATGACATGATCTTATATATAGGAAACACAAAAGACTTTATAAAAAACACTTAGAACTAATAAATTCAGCAAAGTTGCAGACTATACAATCAACATACCAAAATCAGTATCCTTGATACATCCCAATAATGAATGATCTACTTAGAAATCAAGAAACTGATACCATTTACAATAGCTACAAAAAAACCTAATAAACTTAACCAAAAAGGTAAAAGATCTCTAAAATGAAAGCTATAAGCTAGGTGTGGGGGCATATGCCTGTAATTCCAGCACTCTGGGAGACTGAGGCAAGAGGATCATAAATTCAAGTCCAGCCTGGGCGATTCAACAGCTCAGTGAGACCCAGTCTCAAATTTTATTTTTTTTTTAAGCAAATTTAAGAAGGGCTAAGGATGCAGCTCAGTGTGAAAGCTCTGGGTTCAATATTTGTTACCAAAAAAAAAAAGAGAGAGAGAAAAAAAAAAACCCTGCCCAAAGCAATCTAAAGATTCAGTATAATTCCTATCAAAACACCAATGACATTTCTTCACAGAACTACATAAAGTATCTTGGTTACTTTTTGTGTTGCTGAGACAAAATACCCAACACATGAAGTTAAAGGCAGAAAAGTTTATTTCGGCTCACAGTTTGCAGAGGTTTTGGTTTGTAGCCAGCAGGCTCCAAGGCAGGGTGGCAGAGGGCATCGCAGAGGAGAAGCAGATCATGACAAGCAGGCAGGAGACAGCAGAGCAGTAAGCAAGCAAGCAGAAGCAGAAGTTGATCCCTTTCATCCCTTCCAGTTTACCCACCTTTCAGGTGGTGCCACCCACACCCAGCGTGGGCCTTCCCATTGTCCATACCCAGAACTATACTAGACTGATCAGTGGACTAATTTAATAATCACACACCCTTCATCCCAGCATCACACACCCTAGATCCAGTCACCTCCTAAAACTCCCACCTATGAGCATATGAGGCATTGGGGGGACATCTAGACATAAGCTATAACATTCTGTCCCTGTCCCTCAAAAAATTCATGTGAATTCTTTTATGCAAAAAGCATTTAGTGCATCTCTAAGAACTGCCAAATCCTATCAGTTTCAGCCTTACCGAAAAGTCCAAGTCCAAAGTCTGCTCTAAGATTTAAGGCAAACTCTTAGCTGTGAGCCCCTGTACAAATCAAAAGAAAGTGAAACACTTCCACAGATAGTGGCACAAGACAAACATTAGCATTCTAAAAGGTATAAATAGGAGATAGAAAGGAATAGGACCAAAGCAAGTCCAAAATCCAGCAGGGCAAACATCAATATAAGTCCTGTAGTTCCACGTCCAGCATCCAAGGTAGTCTGTGGCAAGCTGTAAACACCAAAAGGCTTGGGTGGCTCCACTCCTACGGCACTGCTGGTGGTTGTATCTCCCATGGTGTGAGGGTTGGTTGCTTGTGTCAATTTGTAAAAGAAGCTTAACTAAATTGGCTCAACATTTCTACACCCTAGAAGATCTACCCCAGGGTGGCTCATTGCCTGGATGGTATAAAAGGGAAGTGAAGAGGGATAGACCTGGTCCAGTTTCTTTGGCTTGGCTTCAGTTCCTTGGAGGAGCTCCAGACCTTCGCCTGGATTCTGCAGGACTCCAGACCTTTGGCTGGGCCCTTTGGATCTCCAATGTGCAGATGGACTCTCTGCACTCTTCCACGTCTGACTTTGTAGGAAACCCTTGTAAGCCAATCTCTCAGCTCTTACATATTCCTATATCTTGCATTATATCGGTTTCTCTGGTGAAAACTGCCTAATACACATGGCTTCTCTCTTTGGCTGGCTCTGCTCTTTCCTTGTAGTTTTCCTCAGACAATGCAGGAGGCTTTTCCAACCTCACGGACTCTCCACTATACCTTCGGCTTCATACTCACAGCTTCACATGCTGCCCTCAGGGGCACACTGCCTGGCCTCCCAGGCCTTCTGAAATCTAGGTGGAAGCCTTCCTGACCCTACAACTCTTGCATTCTGCCATGCACCTAAAACCAGCACCATGTGGATGATGACAGAGTCTGCCGCCAGCTGGAGCTGTAGCCAGGCTTCCTTCTCTCTTGGCTGTAGGGCTTGAGTGTCTAGATTGCTGAGCATGAGGAACCAGATCCTGAGGGAAAACTCCCTAGGCCACTGCCATTCTGGAACATGGTTCTCCGAAGCTTTTTTCCCAAAGCAAGGTCTTTTGCTTTTGCAGTTTTGAGACCGAAAATACTGGAGTCTTGTTGGTTCTTATGATGTCCTCACACCATCTTTTCTATTGTGCTGTCCCCTTCTCAGCTCCAAGTACACCTCTTCCCCGTCTTTGCAGTCCTCATCTTTACCAAAGCTTCACTAATGGCCAAACTCATAGTGTTTTAAATCATTCTGCTAGGCTCTTTGCTCTTGATTCTCAACACAAATCTGGCTAAAATTCCCCAACCATAGCCACGCCACTACCTCAACATTAGACTGCCTTAAAATTTCTTCTGCTAGATTAATTTGTTTGCTGCCTATAGTCTCAGTCTCAGGCAAATCTTCTCTGGAGATGAGCAAAATGCAAACAAATTTTCTGTCAAAGCATAACACGCATAGTCTGGAGTCCAGCTGTTCCTAACTGAAATTTCCTGAGCATGGTCTTTACCAGCTGGATTTCTATCAGCATTCTAGTCTTCCGAGCTCTGACCGTAATTTCCTATCAAGTACAGCTTAAAGCATTCCAGGGCTGCTTCTTCGGTTGGCATGTCCAAACCTTTCCAAACTCTTCCCACAATCTAGTTCCAAAGGCTCCTGCACAACATGGTCAGGTACAGTCACAGCACTGACCCCACTTCTGCTACCAAAATCTCTATTAGTCAATGCTTACAAGAGAAACAGATTTAATGCAAAATATAAAAATAGGTAAGAATTTATAAAATTGGCTTCCAATGGCTGCCCACAGATTCAGGTGTGGAAATGTGTAAAAGGTCTGCCTGTGTGCTGGAGATCTGAAGGATCCAGCCCAAGGCCTGGAGCTCACTACAGTGTCCGTGAGTCTGTATCAGGAGACTGAAGAGTCTGCAATGGAAGGCTGAAGAGTATGTTCCAGAATGTTGAAAAGTCTGTGCTAGACACCAGGAGCCAACATGCAAGGTAAAGGTGAAGGCTGGAGCTCTTCCAAAAAAAAAAAATAGAGGCAATTCTTCCTTGTTTCCTTTTATACTATTCCGGCAACAATCCTCCCTAGGGTGTGTCTTCCACACTCAGAACTATGCTGATCCAATTTAGTTGGGCATTTCTTACTCAAATTAACACAATCAGTTAACTATCACATTTTAAAATTTGTATGGGGTCACAAAATCTCTTGAATTGCCATTAGCATCTTGAGCAAAAAGAACAAAGCAGAAACATTATACTTCCTGACTTCAAACTATACCAAGCTATAGTAATCAAATAAGCATGCTCTTCACATAGAAGTAGACACACAGACAAATGGAACAGAATGGAGCCTAAATATAAACCCACACACCTACAGCCAACTGATTTTCAACAAAGACACCAAGAACATGCACTGGAGAAAAAACAATCTTTTCCATAAATGTTGCTGGGAAAATTGGGCATCAACTTGTAGAAGAAAGAGACCATATTTTCATTTCTCAGCAGGTTAAAAACAAATCAAAATAGATCATATATTTAAATAGAAATCCTGAAATAAGAAAGCTACTAGAAGAAAACAGACATTCAGGAAACTGGAATGGGTGGAATGGGTTGTCTAGATATCCCCCCCAAAGGCTCTTGTGGTCACAGCGGGGCTTTTCAGAGGTGGCTGGATCTAGAGTGTGTGATGCTGGGATGAAGGGTGTATGATTGGGTATGTATGATGGGAAGCCCCATCCTGAGTGTGAGTGCTACCCACCCTAAGAGCGGGTAACTTGGATAGACTATAAAGGACAGAAAGAGGGCTGCTGTTGTCGCTTGCAGCTTGCTGCTTCTTTGCTGTTTTGCTGCCTGGCACTCTTTCTCCTCTGTGATGCCCCTCTGCCACACCACCCTGCTTGGAGCCAATCAACTACAAACTGGAACCTCTACAAACTCTAAACCAAAATAAACTTTCCATCCTTTAGCTTTGGGTGTCGGGTATTTTGTCTCAGCAATGAAAAAAGTAACTAAGACAATTGGCAGGGATTTCTTGAAAAAAGTCCCCAAAAGCACAAGAAATAAAACTAGACAAATGGGATTGCATAAAACCAAAAGGCTTCTACACAGCAAAGGAAGCAATCATGAGAGTGAAGAGACAACTTACACAATGAGAGAAAATATTTTCAGGCTTCACATCTGACAGGTGGTTGGTGTCCAAAATTATAAAAATAATTCCAAAAACTCACTACAGAAAAGAAAGAAAAATAAACTTGATTTAAAAATGAGCAATAGACCTAAGTAGAAACTTCTCAAAAAAGAAGACATATAAAAAATACATGAAAAAATACTCAACAGGTACTTGTACGAATATCACATGATCTCAGTCATATGTGGAATCTAAAAATGTTGATGTCATCGAAGTTTGTCACTGAGGCAGAAGTGGGGAAAGGTTGGGGAATAGATCTGAAGCTGCAGTTAGAGAGGAGCAAGACATTCCAGTGCACTACTGCTGGGTGGCATGGTTATACATAGCGCCTGTGCACTGCACATCTCTAAAAGCCAGAAGAAAAGATTTCAAATGTTTTCACCATAAATAAGTGGTATTTGAGGAGATAGATATATTTAACCTATGTAAGCATTACATAATGTATACATATATGAAAACATCATATGGTAACCCAATAATACGTGCAGGTTTTGTCACAATGTATTTGCTTTAAATAATTTTTCAAAAATAAAGAAAATTTAGGAAAACAAACAAACCTGGGGCTGGGGATTTAGCTCAGTGGTTAGAGTGCTTGCCTAGCAAGCACAAGGCCCCAAGTTCAATCCCTGGCACCAAAAAACAAACAAACAAACAAACAAACCTACCCCTTGGCTGGCTGAGTGACACCTGGCAGTTGGTATTGCCTTACTAAAGACTGGTATGGTGTGAAAGCACTACGTTCAGTATTAGAAATACTGAGAAACCCTACTCATGAGGACTCAAGGATCCAAAACTGCATCTGATGGTCTCAAAAGTCATGTCTTTGAAGAAAGCCTTGCGAATGTGCAGAATGATGGATGAGGTTGCATTTAGAAAATTCAAGCTTGCACAGTTTGTAATAGCTAAATCTTGGAAGGAGCCCAAATGCCCATCAACAGCAGAATGGATAAAGAAACTGTGGTTCTTTTATACAATGGAGTACTACTCTGCCTTAAAGAATGATAAGCTTGAGATAGTCCTAGGTAAATGGATGCATCTTGAGACCATACTCTTAAGTGAAATAAATTGGACACACATGTTTAAATACCACATTATTTCTCTGGTGTGAGAAACTGAAGTTTATATAAAGACTAAAATGTATTATATTAGGAAAAGGAAGAAAATGTCCAAATGGGAAAGGGAACAAGGGAGGGGGAAAGGAGCAGAGGGACAAGAGAAATAAGAAATGGAAGGAAAAATGGAAACAAAGCTTTTGTAAATAGGGAGGGAGGAGGGGGTGAGGGGAGGGGAATGGGAAAAAAAGAAGCAACAAGATATGTCATGTGCAGGTACAAATCCCCAATGATGAATGTTATCACTGTGTACATCTAAAATGTACCATTAAAATAAAATTTAAAAAAAATAAAAGAAAATTCAAGCTCATGACAGGGCATTCAGAGAGGCACAAACCGCCTAACATCCGTGGCACGGATCTTACCCACGACAAGAGTGGCGTGTGTTGTCCAGACTACTGGCAGTTTACTTGCTTTATCTGTGTTGGTTTTACTGAAAACTGTGACAATTAGATATGGAATACCTGTTACACTCAGCACTAACAGGTTCACAAAATCCAAAAAAAAAAAAAAAAAAAAAAAGATGATAGAAATTCTGACATGACGCTAGATGCACAAATTGTTTGACAGAAGTACTTAGAAGTACTTAATATATTGATTCCAGCCAGGATTGTAAAAGACATAAAAAGGGCGACCAATCTACTTATCCTCTTCATGATGTCTTTGTTAGAAACTTGAAAATGCTGAAGAAGCAAGGTTAGAACTGAAGAAATGCATGGCGTGTCATAGTGAAGGTAGTAGTTCTGGAAAAGCTTTGGAGGAAGAGATGAAGCTAAAGTCAAATGAGCTGATGGATCTGAACCACCAGTCCAAAAATCTGGTTAAAATTCACATTTTTAATACTGACAAGTCGTATTTTGGGGAAAAAAACATGGGAGCACAATTTCTAAGCATGCACAAATCGCCAGTAGTTGATGTTTCCATTATTTAACTAGCTCAGTTGAGCACTCCTCTGAATTCTCAGTGCAATCAAGTCTTTCTTGGAGACATTTGAACACATATTATGAAATGTTGAAGTTGACAGCCAACATCAACTGTGGACCAGTCAGACAGTTAATCTACCAAATAATAAAATCTTTAAATAATAATGTTGTAAATGTAGAAGGACCAAACAGCTCCAAATGCAAAGGAACAAATGAAGATACAAGAGCAGCTTACACTCTTAATGTCCTTCTAGGTCATAACTGAGTATCAGTGTAAGATTATGAATGATTTTAGATAAGCCCTTAGAAACCTCTCACATTTTCATCCAGACTACAGAGATAGAAAGGACGTATTCCACACCTGAAATGAATACTCATAAAGTCTTGGTCAAGCATCCTACATATGTGATGCTCCAACACTTGCTTCTTGAGAATATGTGCCAATTTCAGGTGCATTAGAATAATTAATTAATCTTCCAGATGCTTCATCCCCTTTCTGTCACCTTTGCCAAAGATCAGCAACAAAGATCTGGTGGCAGTTTTCCCACACTGTAAAGGCAGGCTATGCTGCTGTGCTCTATTTGCTGTCATGACAGGCAGCTGCGCCACGCCAAGAAGTAGCCTAAATGTTTAATGAAGCAGGAAAGTCATTCTTCAGTTGCAATGCAGACCCACTAGACAGTCTGAAAAGATCAGCCCCGTTTATTTTAACCTGGGAATAGGCTGCTGAATATTTAATGCATGCCACAGTATTCAGCGCTGCAAGGGGCCAAGCAAGGGTCAGGTGTTGGCTGCCTGCTGTGCCTGCAATTTCAGATTCCCTCCAGTTTCTTAAAGCAGGAAGGTAGGAAGGTTGAACCAAGACAGTCTCCAGGAGCACCCTCCGTACTGCTGCATTACTGCGAGTTCAAATGGGAAGTCACATGCTTGTCCTGGTGATGCGTTATTAAGAATGAGGAGCAATCTTTCAGGACAAATGACGCTAGGCTTAACTTTTATTGCCATTATTTATGAAGGTGTTAGGGAAAAAAGCAATCAACAATCCATATTGCAATTATGCTGGGGAAGAGATCTTACATCCAGCTGATTCCATTTCTCATTTGTGGTGTCAACCTCTATTAACTGAACGGTCCTAGCCCACGAGCGCAACACTTTTGTGAACAATATGCTCATAAGTCAAATGTGATATTCAACTGATTTAGAATCTGTTGCAATAATGTGGGTGAAAGTTGACAGTGGCTAGATAAGGAGGGTAGCAGAAGTAGAACCAAGAAGCATTTGCTGATTAAAAGATAAAAATGCCTCAAGGATGATATTAAAATTTTGGGCACAGCATGTAAAAGTATGGCGATATCATTTATTGAGAATAAAAGGAATAAGAAAAGTAGGTTCAAGAGTAAAATAGGGGTTGAGGATTTAGCTCAGTGGTTAGAGTGCTTGCCTTCCAAGCACAGGGCTCTGAGTTCAATCCCCAGCACACGCACACACACACACACACACACACACACACAGAGTAAAATAAACACTATTCTTTTAGAGAATGTTAAATTTGAGAAACCATTCAGATGACTAAACCTAGAAATCTATTAGACAGTGACTATCCTGCTGTTCTGAGTGGAAATATTTGGGATTCATCATTGTAGAAAAGGACTTTAATAAAGTCACCTAATAAAATGCAGAGAGATGAGTTCTGAAGGCCGAGGCATGAGGTGCTCCAGTGTTTAGTGGTCAGGAATTGCAAAGCAACAGAAGAGACCAACCAAGGAGGATTTCCTGCATGTAGAAATATGTAAGAGAGAAAGGTACAGTGAAGGTCACATGAGCCCAGTGTTTTAACATGGCGTAACAGCTCTGTCAAGTGCTCCTGATGGGTCCTGTAGATGAGCCCTGTGTGCTGGTTGGTAACATGAAGTCATTGGTATCTTTGATGACTATCTCTGAAGAACAGTACAGACAAAAACTGAATACACTGGGGCCAAGAGAGAATAGGAAGGTAAGAGGAGAAGAAGAAGCATAGGAAAGTAATCCAAAGAATATGAGTGACTGGACTGCAAGAGGGAATCAAGAGGGATTTTGTTGTTTGTCTTGCTCTATTGTGTTTGGAATGGGAGAGATTACCCTGCATTTGGGTGCTGGTGGGAATAACCCAGAAGACAGGAAAAAAAAATGGCAAGCAGGAAAGAGAGCATTGTCCTTGAGGAAGCAGAAGAGGACAGAATCCGCACACAAATTATACCAGAGCATGGATACGTCATCCACTGAGATGGGAGAGGAACAGGGCAAAGTACACAGGAGCAGAGTATTAGATTGGATGAGGTATGCTGAAGTTGCTTCTATTTTGTAAGGTTATTTCTTTCAGAAAATGAACTGTATAAGGTACAATTCCTTGGGCTGGAAAAAGCAAACTATTCAACCAAAAGTGGCTTAAATAATCTGGATTATCCTAAGAAGTTCCAAGATTGAGAGTTCCAAGCTTTGTTCAGTAGCTCGGCCATGACTCCAAGGATCTAGGCCCGTTCTGAATATCTTTGGCAATCTTCAAGGCATTGACTGGTCTTTTCAACTTGTCCCTTCATGGTTGAAAAATGGTTGATGCAGACATAATGTATCTGACTCAACAAGGATAGCTTACATGAGTGTACTGGTGAGGGCTCCTCAAAGAAAAGAGGTAGGAGACATATGTGCATGTTGGTATGATAGAAAGTAGCTTATGCAATCATGGAGTGTGGAAGCCCCATCATCTGCCATCTGCAAGCTGGAGCCCAGGAAAGAGGGAGGTATAATTCGGTCTAAGTACAAAGACCAGAGAACAAGGGGAAGTGATGATGTAGAATCCAGTCTGGAACCTGAAGGCCAAAAACCACGACTGACAAAGGTAAGAGAAGATGTTCTAGTTCCAGAAATACATCTGAAAGTGGAGTCTTTGCCTTTTTATTCTATTCAGGCCCTCGATAGATTCAGTGACGCCCACCTATGTCAGAGAGCCACGTACTCCACTGAGTGCACCAGTCCAAATGCTGATCTCATCCACAAACGCCCTCACAGACACACCAGGACTAAAGTTTCATTTGGGCACCCTACACCCAGTCAAGTTGACACAGAAAGTTAACCATCACAAGGAAAAATAGTTACGTTGCTCCTCACAAGTTTCTTCTTCCCAGGAAGGAAAACTTTCTCATCCAGCAAGCTTTTCCTTACTCCCTTGGCTGAGGATGATCACATGCTTATGTTCCTAATGGGCGATAGCTGGCAAAGTGTACGCCGGGTATTTTCAACACCTTACGGGAAGGCAAATTCTGTGGCGAGGAAGAGATAAAGATTGGTCTTCCAGCTATCAACAGTGCAAGACCCAAAGGTAGAGATACTGAGAGTTTTAGATAGTATTTAACAGCTGTGAACTTTAAAGACAACTACTAAAGCTAGAAATTCAGTGAAGTTTTTCCATATTTCAGATTAAAGTAAAACTAAAGAAGGAAACTAAGGCCCAGGGAAAGTGACTTGTCCATGTTGAAGCAATTAAGGCAGAAAGAAAACTAGAAACCACAGATATGGATGCCTTATCTAGCACTTTTTCCATAAAAACAAGTGTTTTTTTTAAATTTAGGTTCTTAGAGTTATACCACCATGGCTTTACTACTACCATAAATAATCTATGTTACACATACATCAACCAATTTCTTGACCTATTTTTATAAGGCATTTATTTTTCAGGATCATGGACAAAAATCTTCAATATTTAACCCTGTTGTATTCAAATTCCATACCTTGTTATGGCTGAATAATATTCCATTATCATTTTGATGGTTCATTTGTCTGTTGATGCTATTTCCACTTTTTTGTCATCTATTGTTCTCACTGCCAAGACTGGGAAGATTTGTCTTCCTTATCTTTAACCTTCAGCCTCTACTTGTTCCTGGTATTTTTCCATACAAGCCTCTTTACTGATCTTCCTATCTGCAAACTACCCCTTGGCTTCTCATTCATTCTCTCACTCTCAGAACAAGAATCTTCTTTCTCATATATGGTTTTGAACACTTCGTCTTTCAACTCAAAACATGGCTTCCAACTGCTTCACACCTAAGAACAATCAACGACAAACTCCCCTTCCTCCTTGTCCTAACTCTGCTGGATTTATTTCAGTCTCTACTCTGGTTAAACCAAATAATCAGGATTCACATATGATTTATCCTCTCTTGGGAAACAGATCTCTCTTCCTAGTTAAAATCTCTCTTTCTGTCTTTCCAACTATCTTCTCAAATGTTCCTGAAACATTTCTTTGAATGTTCACAAATCGCTTTCCTTTAGTGCCTGTGACAAGTCCTCGTTGTCATTCACGGTACCTACAACGGTCAGCGCTCTTGGTCACTGTAAGCGGATCTGCCTTTGTGGAAATCTGATCAATGGAGATTTATGGTGCTAACTGTAAATGGCTACATGGTGGTTGTGCAATAAGAACTTGGATTAAGAGTGTAGTAATCATGTTTTTCACCTTACGATGTTCTGGTATTGTGGGGTCTTGCTGGCTGGAGGAGAATTGTTCCTCCCAGATCTGTTAATTCCTAGGGGTAATGAACAACTTATCTGTAAATATGTCTTCCATTTACAAACCAATCAGTCCCACATCAGTACCCTCAACCATACCATTTGTGAGATTGCCACACATCAAGCCAATATTTCCTTGCCTGAAATCAACGACTAGATACAAGACAATGAGAGACCGCACCTGGACTCTGCCAACATTATTCAGACTACATCATCTTAAGCAGCTCCCCATGCCCTACCTTGTCTTTCTTGTGGAAAGCACAATGGAAGCTCTGAGTTATATTTTCCTTTTACTTCTTCTGCCTCCTGACCAGACTCGGTGGTGCTTCTCCACATAGCACTGTGACATGGCATGCTCCCTTTCTCTGGGGAACTACAAGTACTATTTCTTCTTTCAGTGGCATCAGCCTCTCTGTTTTGTCAGTCACCGCCACAAATTAAAAGTCCTGCAGGTACAGTTAAGATAAATGGCCAGTCAAATCTCGGTGGTGTCCATATTTTCTTATAGGAAGTCAGAAAGGTGCCAAGATTCTTCTGTCAACTTGTCTTAACCTACACAGACTCCAAAGTCATGCTGTACAAAATGAGTTAACATGACGTTATGTCTCCGAAGGCCTGTTTACAAGGTTGGCCCTTGGCCGGTGTCAGAGAATTTAGATTTTGTGAAAATTCTCCCCACTAAGTGACAAGAGCGACTCACAGTGTGTAAACTACGTGCACAATGTGGTCTATCACGAGCACATGCCCTTGTACCGGGAGTTAGGAACTTGGCTATGTGCCGGGCAGAGGCTGCCTGTGTGATCAACCGCCAATAAACCCGGACACTGAGAAAGCTTGTGTTGTTACAACTCATTGGCTGGACAATTGAGTACATCTTGTATGACTCCACTGAGAAGCCTTGGAAGCTTATGCCTCGTGTCCTTGGACTTTTTCCCTTTGCAGAGTGTCCTTGGTCTCCTTTCACGGTGATAAATCACAGCCATGAGCACAACTCTGAGTCCTGTGAATCATGAAATTCATTCACCCAATTCAGATGGTGTAATTTCTCCTCACTTTCTCGTTCAAAGCAATGCCGGTCTACATTCATCACTCACCAAGGGTGATGTGCACTTGTCATCTTCAAGGTTCCTTCCCATCAGAATTATGGAGGCAGCTCGTGAGAGGCTTTCAGAGGTGTGGATGTTGCTATTTCATTACTGCTTCTTTTCCCACAGCTCAGGCACTCTTCAGTGGTGTCCCTCTCCCTGGGCCTTCTAGCTTTTCCCACATATAGACACCTTATGCCACCCTATCCCACTCCCTACCAAAATCTCCAGAGCTCTAGGACATCATTTCTGGGAATTCAATCCTAGCCCATTCCTTTTCCGAAAGTAGACAATCAGTGTACATCCTTGTTTCTCAGAATTTGGACCCTCCTCTCCAATAACTTGTTCATTGCTTCCAGGGGCAAGAGCATACAGATCTAATACCCAATGTATGGAGTAAGGATGTAAAGATGTGTGTGTGCGTGTGTGTGTGTGCGTGTATGTGTGTGTGTGTGTGTCTGTGTAGGAAGCAGAGGGAAAAATGAGTGGTAATTAACCCTTTATTCTTTGGATTTTCTACAATACCGTGAATAAAACAAAACAGTATCTCAACAGATTATTCTTCTATAAGAATAGTAAAGTTTTCAAAAATTTAAGTAAAATTCTGACCAGAGTCATCTACTTCATATCAGTGAGCAACTTTTCTTCCATATCATCCCTCTGCCACTAACAGAAGATATACACCAGGACTCAATCTTCCTCCAATACATAATCTCCACAGAGCATCTCCAGTCTAATGTTTGTTTATAACTCCACAGACACAACTTCCAACCCTGATTTACGACTGGGAAAAAAAAAAAGGTTTCTAACTGTAACAACTGTTGACAATAGAGGCATTAAGATTAATTTAGGACGACTAACAATCACAGATAACAACAAAACTATTTGACTTAGATATATTTAACTCAGGCATCCTAGTTCCTATTGAGAAACTGGGCAAGAAGATTTGCATTCCTCTGCATCGATTCTGAAAGGCCAGTAAGTGGTACCCTGTACTTCACATACAGTATCGAACCCTCTGGATCCACGCCCTGAAGCCCCTTTTACAACCATTAGATAATACTGTCACTTGATCTGCTAGACCAGTGACAGTGAACCTTATAGAGACTAGTGCCAAACTGTAACCCAAAACCTGCTTATTTATTGCAAAGTACCAACACTGCAATTAAACCTGAATACTGAGTTTTTAGGTCAGAAGAAACAATTGACATTAACGTCTTTTGTTTTAAACACAGTAACACGCATGCCACAGGTTTGCCACCACTGCCCTAGGTCCAAAGTAGATTCACTTGCACCAAAGTTTCCTCTACAAGCAATACCATACTGCTAAATTTTCCAGGATAGTGTTAAGCATACAGTAGAATTCTCCAATACAAGGAACCAGAGATTAATTAGTTAGTAGCAGATTATATGGCAGCAAAAGTATAAGACAAATCTGAGGTATCTCTCACTGCCAGGAAGGAAGGAAGTATTCAAAAATTAAGTAAAAATTTAAGAATGAGCCATGTCAAAGGGATACAGAAACAAGCCTGAAAGGGCTCCCAATGAATAAAGCTGGAAGAGGTTAAGCAATTAAATAACGTAACCCTGGGTAGCAACCCAAAGTATAACATGAATATCATGGGTCTGTGTTGATATCAATGCATGAAGAAGCAAATTTAGGAGAAGAGACAAGTCCTTTTAACAAGAACTCCAAATAACTTGGGTAGAATGCCTTCCTCTCCACTGTGGCTTAGTCGTTTGTTCCCTAAGGATAGACTATGGCAAGGGGGAAGGAGAACAACAACTTTATAGTGGCCAAGCCTGGCAAATACTGCCTGGGCTAGGTGATCCAGGTGAACAGCACCAGTGATAAGTTACCCTTACTGCCTGTATCCCTGAGGGAATGTGATGGAAATGGCACTTCACCACAGAAACCAAAAACTAAGGAGGAATCTGCAAAACACCTAGTATACTTCTAAATCACCAAGGTCACAATAAACAAGGAGTGCTAAGAAATTGTCCGAGCCCAGAGGAGAGTAAGAATATATTACAGCCACATGCATTGTGGTATGCTGGGCAAGACCTTGGAACGGCACAACACAGTAGTAGAAAAGGCCGGTGAAACCTGAATAAAGTCTGCAGTTAATAGTATCCCAGTGCTGATCTCTTACTTTTGACAAATATGTTATGGTTACATAAGACGCTAACACTAGGAGAAGCTGATGAAGAGGATATAGAAACCCTTAGTATTACATTTGCAATGTTCTATAAATTTAAAATTATTCCAAAACAAAAGCTTTTAAGTATATGCACAGTTATTACCCAATCCCTGTCGCCCCCATTAATGCTTTTCCTTTCTGTGATTTTCAGTTGTTGGCAATCAGTTGTGAACTAAAAACAGTAAATGGAAAGTCTAGAAATACACAGTTCATATGTTTTCAATTGCCCAGGGCTCGGACGGTTACTTGAACACAAGTGCTGATGTGATAGCAGCTCTGATAACCAAGAAGCTAGTAAGTGACAAACAGGCAGGCAGCATATACAGTGTGGATACCCTGGACAAAGGAATGATTGAAGTCCTGGGTGGGATAGCAGGAGACTTCATCGTGCTGCTCAGAACTGCTTCCCAAGGTTGACAGAGAAGGTCAGTAATAGCTTATGCCACATCAAATGGCTATGTCATTCACAGCACACAGGCACTGTCATTTCACACCATTACAAGAATGGCAAGTACAGTACTGTAAGATATTTTGGGGAAGAAAGAAACCACATTCACATAATTTTTATTACAGTATATTGTTATGGTTTATCTATTTAAATTTGCTATTCATCTCTAATTTATAAAATGAACTTTACCATAGGTATACATAGGAAAAGATATATTATATATAAGGTTGACCACTGTCTGGAGGTTCAGGTATTCACTGGGCATCTCGAAACACATCCCTTCCAGGCAAAGGGGGCACTCTGTACACATTGCAGCAGAGACTGACTCAAGCAAATGAAAATGCTCTCCAGCAAATGAGTGCTCTCTGTACTGGTATTTCTTATTTATTCTGCATTTGCTTTGCCTGGAAGCTGAAATCTGATTCCTTAAAATCAACCAAGAGGGCCTGGGGATTTAGCTCAGTGGTTAGAGTCCTTGCCTAGCAAGTGCAAGGCCCTGAGTTCGATCCATGGCACCAAAAAAGAAAGAAAAAAAAAAAAGAATCAACCAGGATAAGTGGGTCTAGATCTGGATGAGAGCCCTCTTCTCGAGAACTCAAATGAGTACTATAAGAACACTTTTACCCCATGGGCCCTGGGGCAGCATCTGCCAAAGAGCAGCAAGTAAGAGTTACACAGGTCAACCTTGGGAAGGATTCCCCTCAGCCTTTTGCAATTAACAGTTTGCTTTGGTGCCATAATTCAGCATAAAAGAAACCACAAAGGAACCAGCAGCCTGTGCCATTAAGAATTGCTAGTGAATGTGTTATTTGCAGCTATTAACACTTCTCAATTGTGAACTTTGGTAATTACTTCCACACTCTAATATTACCTTCATTTTTCACTCCAATTCTTTCTAAAGCTGTCTTGCAACACACAGAATATTCATAGTAGTTTTACCTGCAAAATCAAATTTGTATACACACACACACACACACACACACACACACACATACACCCCGCCATATATTGTTTAAAAACATTTGGATCATTTTCTCAATTAATATGTATTTGAACAAAATAAAATTCTACCTTTCATATGAGAATAAAACTCTTTTATGTTAATAACATCTAACTTCATATTGTACGTTTGCAGTGCATGGGAGATACTATCAAGGTGGAAGGTTAGGCAAGATGGAATCTGAGCAGTAGGTAGGGAAATAGAAAAAGTATGTGAGGAAATAGAAAAAGAGAAAAAAGAGTGGGAGGGACTGGAGTTAGGAGAATGGGATACGGCTACAGGGCAAACTCCACAGAGAGAAAGCTCATTATAGAGATGGGATAGTTTGGGCCAGAAGATATCTCATCTGGATGGGGTGAAAGGCAGAAAGATCATCTAGAAACCCTGGAAAGTCCCTTCTGATGGAGACAGAAAGAAAGAGGGAGGGAGGGAAGGAGAGAGGGAGACAGACAGATAGACAGACACAGAGAGAGAGACAGGGAGAGAGACAGACAGACAGACAGACAGACAGAGATAAATGAATTCTGGTACTAGCTTCTGATCTTGGGTAGAATTTTTCTCAAAACCAAGGGAGAATGCCTTGCCTACAGTACTCCTTACTCTGTTCCAAACTGCCTCAGAAACCACAGAGAACTGTTTCTAGAGATTCAGGAACACCAGCCTAAAACCCTGGAGAGACAAACAGGTTTGAACAATCATTCACACCCCCCACCCTTTCTGTGCTACAGATTGAACCCAGGGCCTTGTGCGTGCCAAGCATGTGCACACCAAGCATGTGCGCTACCACTGAGCTACAGGCCCAGCACTTCCTCCTTTTCAGATGAAGAAGTTAAGTGATTTACTCAAGGTAGACTGTGCAGCTAGACTGCCTGGTTTCAAATCTACATTGCACCACTTCCTTGGGTGTTAATTAGGGCAGGCTACACTCTGGTAATAAACAGTCCTTCAAAGGTGTAATGATTCAGAGTAGAAGTTTGTTCTACATTGTATCCAAGGAGGGTCTTCCTGGTTGGTGGGAATGAGTCAGAGAACCAAGTTCCTTTGACCTGTGGCCCCACCATTCCCCAGGACTTTCTCATAGTCTGCACCCAGGTGGAGGAAGGTGAAAGAACCTGAAGGGGCACTTCTGAAAAGCTTTGATCAAGAAATGGCACACTCTCTCACCTTCCAGCTGCTGGTCCTTAGCCCAGGGGCCACTCTTCACTGCAAGAGAGGCTAGGAAATGCCCACTGGTGATGTGTCCAGAAAGAAGAAACAGAGTCTGCTACATTAGCTATAGAACTTGGGAAATCACTTAGCATCTTCGCATCTCATTCTTTCCTCAACTATAAAATGAAGAGTAAGGACTGAAGGTGCTGCTCAGGGGTAGAGTGCTTGCCTATCATGGGCAAGGTCTTGGGTTCCACTTATGGGACTGCCTAAAAAAGAAGAGGGTGGAGAAGGCAGGGAGGAGGAAAGGGAGGAAGGAGAGGAAACTAAAAATAGAACCTGCCTCAAAGAGTTTTAAGGAGAATCAAATGAGTTAACATGTGAGAAGCTCTTGAATAGTACCAGCTTCTCAGCAAGCCCTTCGTGAATGTTGGCTATTGTCATTATCATCCTCCTCCTCCTATTTTGATCATCACTATTATTTGAAAACAAAGTAGCAGGGATTTAATCTACATCTTTTGATTCAGAATTCAGGGAGAACTTCTTTTCTGTACTGCTACTACCATATGGAGTGTCAAAGTGATTTGATTCTCATCTTTCCTCCTGAAATACAAATAATTTTTCTCTAAAAAGGACTGCTGAGAAAATCTGGGCATGATAATTGGAAGCAATTGTTGGGGCTAATAGGTGGACATTGTAGGTTTATTTGATTTCAAATTATATTTCAGTTTTGCTTTACCTTGAAATTTTCATCTCAGTGAAAGAAATTTTCTCCCCAGCAAGGCACTTCAATGTTAAGAGCTTATTGTTCCCTAGGCCTGTATTTTGAGCAGAAATTACACATATTTAATTTTTTCAGAAAATATTCTAATCTGTCTCCCCTTCATGCCTGTGTTTGAAGCACATATTAAAGCAGCCATGGAGTGCTCGCTTGATTATTCCTTGCCCTTCTAGCCTTTCGGCTAAAGTAGATTACATCATTCCATTTTTAGTTAATTCTATTTTATTTGCTGGAATATTGAGAAGAATATCAGGAAATGAAAATTCCCCGCAGTGAATCCACCAGACACTTTCCATCAGGTAAATAAAAATAGAAGGGCAAATATCATCACTCACGGACAATAAGTTGTTCATTCAATATCCTTAAGCTATTTGACCAATAATGTTGCCTTTGTCTGTGAAATAAACCGGGGCTTTATTGTCAACATACTGCGATTATGATTCCAGTCTCAGGCTGCCTTTGTTTCCTGCCAACTGCCTGGACTCGTTTATTATGCTATCACCCTTATCAGACAGCAAACCTCGGCGCACTTGATCCAGCCCTGCAAGACTGTCTTTGCCAGAGTAACGTGAAAATGGGTTTGAAGTACCAATTTAATTCTCACCAAAACAGGAAACATTAAATAAACAGATCTTGACGCATAATCTGGTTATTTTGTTCACTTCCAAAGTCAGGAGAATCAGAAAGTCTACGCCTGCATTCTCGCCCCAGTAAGCCTCTGCTGCACTGGGCAATCGCAGGGAGTGGCGTTTTTCAAGTACGTGTTGCGGGACAGAATGCTGCGAAGGCCAGGTCTGGAAAGCCTCGGGGACACATCTGGGCACTCCTCACCCGACCCGGTGGCCAGCAGAGGGTTCTGGGATGCATGCCAGGAGATTTTAGAGAGACTCGCGTGGCAGGGACTGTGGTCTGTCTGCCAACATCTGCTCCAGGGTGTTTGACAGTCATAGAATTACAGCTGTGTACTCTACTGCCCAGTAAGATTACACCTCCCAGCCGCCTTTGCAGGTAGGTGTGGTCATGGGCGTTTCTACCCAAGGAATGTCAGCAGAAGTGACATGTCCCCCAGCCAGGTCTGGAATTGAAGGCAGCAAAGACCTCTTGCATCCTGCTTTCCCAGTTTCCACAGAGGAGACCCTGGCTCTGGTGGGCCTACCTTTGACAGTACGACAGTAACACGCTAGACTCCTGCTACTCCAGGGTGGACAGAAACTGCAGCCCTGAATGTGACCTGGCTCTAAGGGCCTACCCTGATCTGCTAAAACAGAATTTGCATTTTAGGAAGACCCCAAGAGCAGTCCAATATATGTTAATTTTTTTAATGTCCTACTTCTTATTAATTAATTTATTCATTCATTCAGGATTGTTGGCCCTTTATTCTCTTTTTGGGAGGGGGGAATTGCTGGAGACTGAACTCGGGGCCTTGTACTCGATAGGCAAGTGCTCTATCACTGAGCTAATTCCCAATCCCCTCTCTTACTTTTTTAATATTTTTAATTTTTCAACTTATTATATGTTTGCAATACATAAAGATTACATTCATTATGGGGAGTTGGTATATGTACATAACACATCTTAATTCCTATTAATTCCACTTCTCCTCTCCCTCCCCCTTCCCTCCATCTCTAGGCCCTTTCCTGACTTTTAAAAGATCTATTTCCCTGCATCCTATTACATAGGTTCTGTTATGCTCTTTATTTATACTTGGGTTTCTCATGTAAGAGAAACTATCGACAACTATATCAGAGGAAAAAGCTTATTTGTCACTGTATTTTAAATGTCTTTGTTACTGATGGTTAGATTTATCCTAAAACAAACAGTATGACACTGTCTTATTTATCAGACCTTATTTTTACCTTGCCATGGAAGATCTTATCCCAAAGCCAGTCAATCTTAAAATGTTGTCATAGGTCTGCACTGTGAGTTTGAAGAACTATCAGGTACGACTTTCGCACCCAAAGGGAGCTTTCACCACTGAGCAAAGCTCTTTGGCTTAGAAGACTCAGCCATTCAGAAAGCATCAGCTAAGTCAGGAACTAGGAAAGAGGAAGAGTGTTCCTAATGAGTGGTCACTAACGATAATCAGGGCTAGAAATTGAGAGAGAAATTGAGTAGATGAAATTAGAGCCTGCAGAGCTATAATTTCCATCTGCTTTCCCCATGCCTCCAGCCTGCAGCCCTGGCTTCCCTGGTGACCACTGGCTTGTACACAGCATTGCATTGCATTCTTTGCCCCACCCACCTAAACCAAAAGGTGATTTATGGTTTCTTTATCATATGAAACAATTCTCTTATGTAGAAAAGCAATATTGCTATAAAAGTTGGAAAGGATCTCCATCTATGTCAACATCAATCAGTACAAGATTTAGTGTTTTTGTGTAGATTCAGGCATTATCAGAATTCAAGACGTGCCTTAATTTCCTTAGAATACAAAAGATGCAGGACCAGGGAAGTGGATGGGCCCAGTTGGAGACAAACACACATGTAGTGGGATTCCAAAGGTAATTGTTGATTTATGCAACATGGCGTCTCATTGTACAGCAACCTCTTTTCCATCTGCGCTCACAAAATCTCATGCTCATACCAAAATATTGTTTTGTGAAGCGCTTTGGACTTTGATCATAATGAGGATCTGTGAGGTCAGTAAGGGTTATCGATAAAGATTCAGAGTCTGCAAATCAATCTCAGTCAACTGAGTTGCACAATAGCTATTATAAGAGCACCAGCACCAGACTTATAACTAATGAAGAGGAATAATGACTTTCTCAATGGGAATACAAAAACTGGGGACTTGCTAATAAGCTGCACAGAAGCTGCGAGCATGGATTGCGATTTCCCAGACTTCTCAGAAATGTCAAGTTGGTTTTATCCTTGATCGTTAAATGTCAGATTCACAATATCAGTCATTTCGTTTGCAGTGTCTTTGTTTAGGTTATATGTTGCTGGGGATTGGGTCCAGGGCCTGACTCTGTAGGCAAGTACCCTGACACTGAGCTACACCTCCAGCCCAACCTGGGCTTTTGCTAGACTCTCTTGACTTGCTGTGTTTTGCTAATGTAATTTCAATTCCAACTTACAATAAGACAAAGAGCTTAAGTACAATAAATTATTAGTTGTAAAAACTAACCTAAGAAAGAAATACAGAAATCAGCGTTGACCAATCTGCCCTACTCCTTTAATGCACTTTTTCCTAGATGTTTATATTAGGATCATAAAACTTATCACATCTCTGACTTTTTAGCAAATGAGAAAAAGCCAATGAGAAAATTTAGTTTGGAGGCTTCCAGGAACATATATTTACATGTAAAACCTCTTCTCAGGCAGAAACTAAAGAAGATGTTTACAAATAATATAAATAGTGATATTATAAAATATAGCTAATAACAGTTGCTACTGGGCATATTAACACAGTAAATAACATATTTTTAACAAACAATGTAATACTCATTGGATTTTATGAGGTTTGGAATTGTTTTGATGAGGAAAGTAGAATAATAAAAGTTTGGGGAAGTCAGATTAGTATCTTTCTCAAATCGACATTAAGGTATAATTTACATACAATAAAATGCACCCATGTTAAACATAAATTTTGATGAGTTCGACAGCATATTTACACATGTGATTATCACAACAATCAAGTTATAAAAATTTCCATTATGCCTAAGAGAATCCTCACACCATTTTGCATTTAGTCCCCCTTCCCACTGACTGCCAAAAATTGGATTTCTGACAGGTAAGGTTATTTTTACCTTCTTTAGAATTTCACATAATTGGTTTCATATACATATACAGAATGTGACTATCTTCTTTTGTTTAGCTTAATGGTTTCAAGATTCATCTATGTTTTTGCGTGAAAAAGTAGCTAATTCCTTTTTATTGTTAAGTGTTATCCATCGGGTATGTCATCTTTTGAGTCTTTTTTTAAGCAGCTGTTTCTGACTTGTAATAAAATGTAGTAAACTTAGCATTTCCTACTTTATTAACAGTTAATCGTTAAACTTTTATCAGATGAATCCAAGTATCAACACTATGAAAATGTCCAGGTGATTGTACTGGCCATAGTTTTGGTTAAATTGATATATGAAAAATGATACATGAAAAATGACATATAAAAGCTTAAAGAATTAGGTAAAGTCAAATTATGGTAGAATTACAAGGCCCAGTATTACCACTGTTACAGCTGGCACATTGCTTAAAGATGTTTTCTTTACATGAAAGTCATTCTTCATTTCCCCTTCCAGATAAATTCTTAAATGTCAAAGAAGATTTAGGGCTGGGGATTTAGCTCAGTGGTAGAGCACTTCCCTAGCAATCTCAAGGGCCTGAGTTGGATCCCCAGCTAAAAAAAACCAAGAAGAAGAAAGAAGAAAGAAGAAAGAAGAAAGAAGAAAGAAGGAAGAAGGAAGAAGGAAGAAGGAAGAAGGAAGAAGGAAGAAGGAAGAAGAAGAAGAAGAAGAAGAAGAAGAAGAAGAAGAAGAAGAAGAAGAAGAAGAAGAAGAAAAAGACGATGGTTTATCAGACTATTGAATATACTAAGTAAGAAATTACCTTACTATCACCACAAGGCTTTTTATTCCCTGCAGTGTGCAGTTTGGCATGGTATATTCAAGAGCCTGAGGGACACAGGATTTTTTTTTTTATAAAAATATTCAGTGTTTTAACTATCAGCTAAAAATTATGAAGGTCTAAATAGTTAAAACATAAACAAAAAGGGAAAAACACCTGGAATTGCTACCCTGAGTGGCTCTGATGTAACATGTGCGTCTGTCAATTTGTTCAGCAGACCCATGCAATTAAGTTAAAAATCAAGGTTTATCCATATAGACACGAACTGGATCGTGGTGGGTAAAAATAAAAGCTAACAAGTTAGAATAGCACAGCTGCATAGTTTTTAATTTAGTTTTTAGTGTCACCAATAAGTTTGTGCAGTAAGCACAATGTTTAAAACACACTTAGATACAAAAAGAATCCAGCCAAAGAAAATAGTATATAAACATGAGCTAGACTAGTCTCAAAGTTCTTCTCATGAAAAGAAATTTTAAAAGTAGGTTGCACTACCAAATCAAGTGATCTGCAGATCATCAAGAAGAATACACACCATGAACGAGAATGATTCATCCCAGGGAAGCAAGGATGGTTCAACATATGCAAATCAATGAATGTAATATAGCACATTAACAGAACGAAGGAGAAAAACCACATGATCATCTCAACAGATGAAAAAAAAAAAAGCATTTGACAAACCCCATTCATGATAAAAAACCCTAGAGAAAATTGGAATAGAAAGTCTTTATCTCAATCTGATAAAAGCCATCTATGACAAACCAACACTCAGCATCATACTAAATGGTCAAAAACTGAAAGTTTTCATTTTAAAATCAGGAAAAAGACAAGGATGCCCACTATCACCACCCCTGTTCAATACAGTCCTGGAAACATTAGCAAGAACAAGTAGGCAAGAGAAAGAAATAAAAGGGTAGGAAAGAAATAAGGATAGGAAAGGAAGAAATTAAATTATCATTATTTGCAGATGACACGATACTCCACAAAGAAGATCCCAAAAACTCCACTGAAAGATTCCTAGAATTAATAACCAAATTCAGTAGTGTAGTAGGATACAAAGTCAACACTCAAAAATCAATAGCATTCCTATACTCAAATAACAAAGTCACGAAGAAAGAAATCAGGGAAACAACATCTTTCACAATAGTATCAAGAAAAATAAGATACTTAATGGAATCAAATTAATGAAGAAAGTAAAAGACCTTTACACTGAAAAAGGAGATCAAAGAGGATATCAGAAAATAGAAAGATCCCTTGTTCTTGGATAGGCAGAACCCATATACTGAAAATGGCCATGCTTCCAAAACTGTTATACAGATTTAATGCAATCCTGATAAAAATACCAATAGCATACCTCACAGAACTAGAGAAAACAATCCTAAAATTCACACTTGGAACCAGAAGAGACCTAGAATAGCAAAAGTAATTCTGAGCAAGAAAGGCAAAGCAGGGGCCATCACAATACATAACTTGAAATTATACTACAAAGCTACTTTGATAAAAACAACATGGTACTGGCGAAAAAACAGACCCCAAGGTCAATGCATCAGAATAGAAGATGCAGAAACAACTCCAAACACACTCAGCTTCCTTATCTTTGACAAAGGGACCAAACATCTTCACTGGAAGAGACAGACTCTGTAATAAATGGTGCTGGGAAAACTGGCTTTCCACATGCCAAAGATTAAACCTAGACACATGTCTCTCACCAGGCACTAACATAAAATTGAAATGGATCCAAGATCTAAATATTAAAACAGAAATACTTAATCTGCTGGAAGAAAAAAATAGGAAAACTCTTGAAGACATCAGGGTAGGCAAAGACTTTATGAACCAAACTCCAATCACGCAGGAAATATTACAAGAAATAGATAACTGGGATCTTATCTACTAAAAAACTTTTGCACACACACTTGTAATCCTGGTGCTTGGGAGCTGAGGTAGGAGGATTGCCGTGAGTTCCAGGCCAGCCTGTGCTACAAGTTTAAGGCCAGCCTTACCTACGTAGAGAGATACTAGTTGAAAAAACCAAAAGCTTTTACACAGCAAAAGAAACTACCAACAGAGTGAAGAGACAACTCACCGAATGGGGAAAAAATTTTACCAGCTGTTCCTCAAACGAAGAACGAATATCTAGAATATATAAAGAATTAAAAAAAAAATGGACCACCCCCAAAATTTAAAGATTCAATCCAAATATGGGCATCTGAAATGAATAACCACTTCTCAGATGAAGAATTACAAAAAGCAAACAAATATATGAATATATGTTCAACATCACTGGTCATTTGAGAAATATAAATTAAAACAACACTGAGATTCCATCTCACTCCAGAAAGAACGGCTATTATCAATAAATCATCTAATAATAAATGCTGGCAAAGCTGAGGGGAAAAGGAACCCTTCTTCATTGTTGGTGGGAGTATAAATTGGTACAACCACTATGGAAATCAGTATAGAGATTCCTCAAAAAACTAAAACTAGAGGTTCCACTTGACCCACCTATTCCCCTTCTAGGTATCTTCCCAAAAGAGTTAAAAGCATCATACCACAGCAATATAAGCATACCCATGTTTACAGTGGTACAATTTGAAATAGCTAAATCTTGGAAACAGCCCAGATGCCCATCAACAGATGAATGGATAAAGACTATGTAGTTCTTATACAATGGAATACCACTGTGCCATAAAGAAGAATAAACTTGAGACATTTTTAGGTAAATGGATGTTCCTTGAGAACATAATTTTAAGTGAAATAAACTGGACCCACATGTATAAATATCATTGTTTCTCTTATGTGAAAGATCCAAAGGATAAATAAGGACCAAAATGGAGGATAGATATTAGGCAGTAGGTAGAAAATGTTTAAATAAGAAGGAGAACAAGGGAGAAGGGAGGGCAAATGGAAGTAAGACAATGGGGATAAAAAATAAAGAATAAAGGAAAACAATAGAAACAAAGTTTTGTAAATGGAGAAGGGAAGAAGGATTGTAGGGAAGGAAGGTGAATTAGGAAAAAAAAAAGAATTAGGATATATTATGTACAAATTCCCTGTGATGAATGTGATCATTATGTATGTCAAAGTGTAACAATAAGATTAATTTGGGCTGGGGATTTAGCTCAGTGGTTAGAGTGCTTGCCTTGCAAGCACAAGGCCCTGAGTTCGATCCCCAGCACCAAAAAAAAATAAAAATAAAAATAAAATTAAATTAATTTAAAAAATAATTACCCACAAACACCTCTGAAAGCTAGTTTTAGTCTAAGTACAATAATACACCATGACAGCATGCTCCAAGTTCTCAAATTTTCTTAATCACCTTAATTATAAAAAACTTTAAGTCTAGACTACCAAGCCAAAAACACACATATTTGAAAGTATTGTCTAATCAAATTCCTCAACATCCTCCTAATTTCATAATTTCATTTGTAATTCCTTTTTGGGGGGAGGGTGCTGAGGATCAAACTCAGGGCCTTGTGCTTGCTAGGCAAACACTCTCCCATGGAGCTAAATCCCCAACCCCCATGTGTAATTCTTTTACTTTGTAGTAGAAGTTTGGTTTTTTTTTTTTCCCCTTCAAAGAAAGACTGCACCTTGAATTTACACGTGCTGAAAAGTCATTCTAAATATGACCTGGAAACTGCAAAGAAATGAGGATACATGTACCTTGCTCAAGTAATAGTGATACACAGTGAAGCAACATGAAAAAGTCCTGTCTTACTGAAGGAGGGAAAGAAGTCTGTATGCCTTTTACATTAACCTCCTGTTCCTTTTATCTTGAAACTTTTACTTTCCTACTGCTGGAACTCACCTTGCTCCCAAGTTAAATAAGTGTCCTTCCACTTCCTGTGCATTTGCGCTGTGCTTCAGGTTTCCTGAACACTGGCCTCATTTGACAGACCCCAGTACCCACGTACCCCATTTGCTTTTACTTGAAAGTCACGAAGTCAAGTCTTTGCTTCAGTACTAGTGTAGGGTCATCAAGGCAAGTTAATACTTTGCTCGAGTCCACCAAAACCTCATGTCCTACGCTCTAAAAATTAAAAAGTCTTAGTCAACAATGAGATTATACCCCCCGGAGTAAGCCTTTTAACTCCTGTGGAGCATGAATGTCTACAAGAACTTTGGACGCTCTAACTTGGTTATACTCCTTTTTTCAAATGGATTTTGAAGTTTGCCAGCTGAATCCCAGGAGGGTCCTCCCCTCCTTACCCGAGAATACTTGACCATTTCACCTCCTCCGAGTATCAGCTGCTGCCCCCTTCCTGCTGACACTGTCAAAGTTTGGAGAGGATTTCTAGCTGCACTTACAAGAAAAACATCAGCCAATCCCAACGAAAAGGCGATCGAAGATGCCAGAAGGCAGGCACCCGGCACTCACCTCCTCCTCCAGAGGCGAGCCGCTGTGGGAGAACTGGAAATCAAGAAGGGAGAGGCCGCAACGTTAGAGTCAGAGACGTGGGTCAACAGCACAGAAAGAACGAAACATCCTGGCGTGTGCTGTCCCGACTCCACAGCTAAGCAGCGGAAGTTTCCTTTCTGCAGGCGTAAAGGCGAAGGAGTTCCAGCAAACAATCAATGTGGATGTGGACGCTGGCAATTCCATCTGCAAGGGGAAGTTTCACAACCATCACAGGCTTGTACCCCACATAAATTACCTAAAATCTACATAATAGCTTTGCTCTGGAATAGGATCTCACATCAGCGCCCAGCAAACCCACAGGGAGCCATCTGGAGAAGCAAGCAGCTGTCTGAGACTGGACTGTTCTAAGGTTCAGAAATCCACGGAGAGGCTCATCACTAGGACTCCACGGACAGTGCCCTGGCCTGGCCCGGGGTAGAGCTTGGCGAATCCAGCAGCGTGACTAAGACTGAAGCTGCGCCGTGGGGGTGGGTGACTCGACACAGAGGGCAGTGGGGGGTGCTGCGCTAGAGAACCAGAAGATCAGGATGCTTGCGGCTTGAGACCTAGAGCACAGCCAGGCACGTGGTGACTCGGGCCAGAGCCAGGTCTGAGCACAGCGCTCAGGCATTTTCTGGTGCTCCCATCGCAGCTGGCCTCAGGAGCCTGTTAACGCGAGAACACAAAGAGAACCCTGTGGTTTCTGCTGCCGCAGCATCCCAATCAGACCAAGCAAATGAAAGAATTGTGAACTTAAAGGCTGGTATTTTAAAATGTCCCAGTTAGGCAAAAAGGAAAAAAAAAAAATGAAGGGACTATTCAACACCTTTGAGGCAGCAGTAAATGAACAATTATCCATATTTTTGAAAGACAAAGGCAAGAAGAAAAATTCAGAGCATAGAAAACCTATTCGATGTAGTAACAGCAGCAAATTTCTCTAATTTGGGGGAAGATTTGGCTATCCATATACAGGTTTATAGGAACCGAAACAGAAATTAGTAGAAAAGAACTTTACCATAGTATATTATAGTCAAACTGGTAAAAGTGTAAGATAGAAGGAAAAAACATCAAATCTTTAAGACAAAAGTGCCAAGTCACACTTAAGAGCATCTCTATTAGACTAACAGCTGATTTCTAGGCAGAATCCCTTTGGGGCCAAAAGGAAGGAGCAATGCTTTGTAAGTCCTGAAGAATAATCGCCAGTCAAAAATGCTCCTGGGAACAAGGCTGTCCTTCAGAAACGAACGCAAATTCCTTCCAAGACAAGCCAAAACTGAGGAATGTGTAAGCACCAGACCAGGCTTACAAAAGATGCTGAAAAGAGTCCTGCATCCAGAAGTGAAAGAAAAATAACTACCATTATGAAAGCATAGGAAGTAGTAAATTCCATTAGAAGAGTGGACACACAGAAGAGAAAAAAAAAAAGATCAATACAGTAAAACATCAAGTCACAAAAATGAGTGGCAGGAAGAAAAGACTAGAGCATCCAAAACAACTAAAAGGAAATCAACAAAACCAACAAAAAACCAATAATAACTTTGAATGTAATGGGAAAGGAAAGAAAATGTCCAAATGGGAAAGGGAACAAGGGAGGGGGAAAGGAACAGAGGGACAAGAGAAATAAGAAATGGAAGGAAAAAATGGAAACAAAGCTTTTGTAAATAGGGAGGGAGGAAGGGTGAGGGGAGGGGAATGGGAAAAAAAGAGGCAACAAGATATGTCATGTACAGGTACAAATCCCCAATGATGAATGTTATCACTATGTACATCTAAAATGTACCATTAAAATTTAAAAAAAGGACTGGGTTTTATTTAATCATTAATTTTTAAACATTTGATTTTGGGGGGTGCTAGGTATCAAACTTAGGCCCTTGCGCTTGCTAGGCAAGTGCTCTACCACTTGAGCTAAATCCCCAACCCCTAAAAATTTGATTTTTTAACCGAGTCTGTGGTCTGATTTTCTTACAACTCAGTTTTTCACCTATAAAATTAAAATGATGATAGATGGCAGTATGAAAACACATCTTAGGCAATAATGAAAAAGCGATCTTATTTTGGGGTACATAAGCTTGTAAGATTGGTGCTGTGGTTTGGATAGAATTTGGACATCTCCCAAACATTCCCACGCTGGAAGGTTGGTCTCACTGTGGTGTTATTGAGAGGTGGTGAAACTTTAATAGGTGGGGCATAGTGGGTGTCAGCGGATATCATCCTTAAAAGGCACTGATGCTGGTTTCACAGGGTGAGTGTGTGTAACGGGTTGAGAGAAGAAGAGCAGCCTTAGCCCCTTGGTATGTTTGGCTATCGTACCATGTGATCACTCCCTCTTGCATATACACACATCCTATTGCCATCATGCCGTCCAGCAGAGTGTGATGTAGCCTACACACTCACCTCAGCCAAACAGATGTAAGAGCCATGCTCTTAAGCCTCCAGAGCGGTGAACTAAATAAACTTTTCAATTAAAGCAACGGAAAATGGACTAAAGCAATGAGTTCTTACCAACACTTGCTAAATATCTCTAATAGTGATAGGCAAATTTGCTGCCTTTTTCATTAAGAAAGTCAAAACAGACCTGCTTCCGGATACTTCCAATAGATACTACTTCTGGATACTTTAACAACAACACAAAAAAAATAACCACCCTACTATATTGGCAATTTGAATCTTCCAGACAGTATTGCTATTTTATGAGACAGGCTACCAGAAACTTCTGCAAAGCACTGCCAGCTTTGGATGCCATCAAGTCATTTGTGAGACACACAGCGTTTTGGTCTTTGATGGTGTCATAAAAGGTGAATGGAAAAAAAATCCATCAAGCGACAATAAAAAGGTAGCAAATGTCACAGGAAAACTAAGGACATTTTAAAAGGATCTATTGTTTTTCTCCCTTGATATAACTTCACATGTGGATTTATCTTCCATAAAAGAGGAGATAACCATGCAATTAATCAAGGACACAAATGAAAAGCCTCGCTGTCTAGCTTTATTTCATTAGGAAACTATTTCCAACATTCTTTATTTCAGCACTGCTAGCACATGTTGAAATGAATTAGAACAAGAAAGGTAAGATCTTTAGGGGGTATGTACCTTATTTTAATTCTGAGGAAGTAAATATAGTAACTATCTAAATTGGGTCCAAGGTATAAGTTTGAAGGGTAGATGTGTGTGCATAATAAATTGCAGTTCTGATAATCTGTGAATTAATCTGAGCTAACACACTGAACAAATGCAGAAAGCTATCCACATCCAAACTTTATGCTGTTAGAAAATGTTTACAATAAAATGGCCTGAAATGTGTGCAAATGTCAGAGGGAATTAACAACTCCACATGAAAATTGTCACTGTCTGCTATTGAGCATTGCAACACTGTCCTGTGTCTGAGGAATTCCCACCTTATGAGGTGTGTTCACACGGTAAAGCTGAGGTTAGCAAGGGTTCAGACTCCCGGCATCAGGTGTAATTAACAACCTAGGCTGTGCCCAGCAGATACACCCCCAATCGGCTTTAAAACAGAGAAAGCAGAGGACTGGGGTAGAAGGGACTTGTTCCCTGCAGTAGCAGCACCCAGTACCAAGGAGCCACCAAGCCACAGGGCCGTAGTAGAGCAGCCTATCCTGTGTCCAAGCTGCAGCCTCAGTGCTCAGTACCAGCGGCAGTGTCCTTACCAGACCATCCTTCTGCCAAAGTTTCAGGTGTTAGGATCCACACCAGTGATGGTGAACTCTTTAGAGCTTTCGATGGCAGCACGCTGTAGCACGCGTGCCATAGGCTCACCACCACTGTTTTAGACTCTTTGTGGTTCAGCTAAGGCCTTGACTGAGATTGCACGACAGCCAGAGGTAAGTCAGTAAATGGATCCTCCAGAGGAGGGGAAACTCTGATTTACAGCATTTGCCAGTTTCCATACAAGCTACCTACCATGTTTCACGGTCTAACTTCTCCTCCAGCTCCTTTCTATTTTTTTCATTCTCTTTTATAGGTGGCGATTCCCAGAGCATCCTTATAAAATTCTTGCTCTCTAATCTTTGCCTTAGAGTTTGCCTCCAAGAGAACCCAACCTGCCACACATAGCACCTCAAGAGAGTGGGGAGCCCCTGGGAGGGAGGATGAGTTCCCACAGAGAGAAAAGACTCACTCTCCTAATCAGGAAGACCCTTGGCGAGCCTACAAAATATTTTGGAATTTATCTCATAGACAATGAGGAGAAAATGATGGGTTTTTAACAGGCACTAATCAGGTCAAGTATGTATCTTAGGTGGGTTGTTCTAGAAGCAGAACACAAAACAAACAAGAGTGGCAAGAAACTATTGTTGATAGTCCAGGTGGGAGAGCAACGGTGGGGCTGGAGAGGAAAGCCCACAATAAATTGGAAGGACCCAATGCCTCATTAGACATAAGAATGAAAAAGAAAGATTCAAAGATTAATATTACTACTAGTTTGGAAGACTGGTTGTAGATAGAATTTAGGAGGAAGATAAATTTCAAACACAACAAATTTAATGTATATCCACATGGCCAACCAAGGCGGAGATACTCCTGTGTGTATATGTAATCTGCTCTATCACATTGCTATATTCATACCCTGAATAGTTACAAAGCAAAGGTACATAAGAGATACATTGTAATAGGATAAAAATAAACAGCTGAAAAATCCAGGCGGAAGAGATTAAGACAGGATTATTTAACAGGCAAAAGACAGATCTTAAACGACAGCTGCAGGTAGCCACCAAATCTGTCCTGAACTTTCTATGGCAAAGCAGAGGAAACCGGGTGTGATTTTTACGGTTATAGGTTCTTCCTAATTTGGCCTTAAGGGTTCTCTGTCAAGAGCAGCTGCAAGAAGCCAGGCGTGCTGGGGCACACCTGTGATCCTGGCACTCTGAGGCTGAGGTAGGAGCATGCAAGTTCAAGCTCAGCCTGGACAACTTTGTGGCTTACTGAGGACTTATCTGAAAATAAAAAATAAAAAAGGGCTGGGGAGGATGTAGCTCAGTACCAAGGGCCTGGGTTTAATCCCCACCACTGGAAAAAAAAAAAAAAAAAAAAAAAAGAGTACCCGTAAGTCAAGACAGCCACCCTCAAGGAGAGACTTTGCTTGGCGGGGGGGAAAGTTAGGTTGCAGCGTGCCTGTTAGGTGAGACCCAGTAATGAGGTAAAACAGAATTGCGTAACACAGAGAACTCGCATTACTTACAGACACAGAGAGGTTAGAGGTGCTTTTCGGACAGGCACAGGAGCTCAGCCAGCCGGCAAGGAGCTGGAGAGGGGCTGCGGACCTCGTGGCTTGGTTGATTTAAAGGAAACTGGCGCAGGGTAAAGTTATTTACTTCCCTCTGACGTTGGCCATCAGGTTTTATCATGGTCAGCTGCTGTGGGGAGCGTAATGGCTCGGGGTCTGTGGGACGAGGAACAGTGTGCTTGACGATACGCACACAGGGAGCTGGCGTTTTAACAAGGCCAAAGGTGACGGGATACGCTGAGTTTGAAAGAACTTACTAACAGCCTTAAAAAGGCGTGCCAAATTAGCAGAATCATAGAGTTATGACACAGTCAAGCTCTCGATTCAGAGACTCGGTTAAAGGCAAATCGGTGACTTGGGAGAAGCACCTGTTCCGTACCCTAAGCAACTCCAGAGCTCATCCGCAGGGGGACGTGGAGGAAAGAGTCTCGGAGCAGGGCGATGCGGAAGTCCAGGGCCATGAGCGCAGGGCGCAAGGGGAGAAGGACCACGGAAGGGACCGGAAGACTGACTTTTAAGAGGAAAGCTGGAGAACAAGGGAAAGAGCAGGAAGATAAGGGCAGTTATGCTGCTCAGGAGTACTTGCAAATGGGTTTTAAAATAACTACAGAAACCATATCTCGAAATAAACCAATGAGAGCCTTTAAATGCTTGTCTAGGGAAAAGATGAACAATCTTTTCTGTCTTTTCAAAACCACAGATAAAGGCTACTGTCACCAAAATAAGCCAAAATGCAAAGAAATACTAGGTTATATCAGTGACGCCATGATATGGCTGAAGCCTTGTAACTGGCACTACATTGGCAGATTGTCTGTACAAGATATTAATAATAGCTTTTATCTCTAACTTTAAAGGAAAAATTACATTATATATTTAGAGGCGACTGAGTCTGCTGTAATCCCAGCAGTCTGGGAAGCAGAGGCAGGAAGATTGTATATTTGAGTCGCACTTGGAAAAGATAGTGAGATTCCCCTCTCAAAATAATAAATTAAAAGATAATATTTGTAAGAATGTTTCTCCCACATCCTGTCTTAAGAGTATAAAAATTTTGTTCACCGTCTTTTATTTGCCACACAAATAAATTTCTCTCGATATCCTACTATCACAAAAGAATTACTAGGTTTGTCTGTGGGTTGGCTGATAAATGAAATCAGGAAACCTCTGCCCTGAAAAAAGTTAAGGATCCCCCCACACTCTCTGTGAAGAAATCATCAGGAGGTCACCGTGGGCATTGCTCTCCTTAAAGGAGTAGGGAAGGGATGAAACACAAAGAAATAATGTAAATAGAAATGATAGCATCTCCCTGATCCAAATAGTTTCTGATAAGTCTTCAACCAATGGAAATGTCCTCAGGGTAAATATACTATTATACATTAGATTTTAAAAGAAAATAGAAAATAGGAATAGGCTGTGTGTGTTGTAGGAGAAAGGAATGAACAGATGTAACACAGGCAACCATATGAAAAGCCCATTGAGAACCGGATGATTAATACTACAAACAGGTTGGGCCAGCATGATTTATCTCTGTCTCAAAATGGAAACCTATGGTGCAGAAAATGAGGGTAAAATGAAAAATGAAGGAATCCTGACAAACAGCAGAATAATGGATAAGCTATGTTTAAAGTAAGAGCATAAAATGAAGAACCAAAATTCTTCTCATAAAGAATTTGAGAATCTTCTGACAAATCTTTGTAAGTAAACAGAGTTGGAATACTTCCTTAGAGAACTTTTTTTTTCTCTAGCACACGAAAAACCACAAATCTAGAAACAATAATCCACTGGATTTCTTAGTAAGATGATAGTGTTTCACTAGGAATAGAGAAAACACAAAAGAAAGAGCAAGGACAAGAGATGGAAGCTACCAAAATTTTGCTTTGTGATAGACACAGAGGGATAATCCAGAGTTCCCCCCCCCAAAATAGCTGAACTCAGGTGATGAATCATTGCAGAAATTAAGGAAAAACAAAACTTGCTACTTGACACTCTTCCAATAATGTTATTATCAAAATTAAAAATGATATACCAGGTACCAACCTGGTATCATTAAAAATGGTATACCAGATAGGCATACACAGATGGTGCCATACCTGTAATGACTTGATTTAATGATTTCTCTACTTTAAAATGATGCAGAAGCACTAGGTGTTGGTAAAATTTTGAATTTTGATTTTTTTCCTAGGTTAGAGGAAGGCGTTACATAAACTCTGAAGATGGTGGTCAGTGGCAACCCCCCCATCAGTCTCATAATCAGGAAAATGAACGATGAATACTCTGCTGTGTGCCATGTCACTAAGCTATGACAATCAATAGATAAACTGTATTAAATGTGTTTTCAATTTTAAGTGGGCTTATTGGGGCATAACCCCATCATGGGTCAAGAAGCATCTATTTTCCCTTTCTACAGATGAAGGAACTGCATGGGTCAGACTTCTGACCAGCCTAACTGGAAGACAACAGTAAGCTTCATAATCCCATAGTAAAATTTAGGAGAAAGTAATTGCTACAGATTCTCATTTTGTCCTTTTGGTGAGCGCATGTCCTTCTGCAATCCTTCAGATTTATTTCTAGGACTTGGACTGGTCATACCTTTTCCATGTGTGTTTTCCGTGTACAACAGGACTTGGTGAATCATTTATATCTTCCAAGCATCCATGTGCAAAATTTTATCTAGTGTATAAATCTAGGAGTAGAATTATTAATACACACTCTGATCAACAATGTAAGAAGACTGGGGGTGTGCTGGGGATCGAACTCAGGGCCTTGCACTTGCTAGGCAAGTGTTCAACCACTGTGCTAAATTCCCAACTCCTAGAAGAAGATTTTTAATCATTACTTCAATTTGTTTAGAAGTGTTCAGGTATTTTGTTTCTTTTTGAGTAAGTTTTGGTAAGTGATAGACAAATTCCTGATAATTTGTTAGACTGACCATAATTGATAACACTAAGTGATAGGCATGGGGATTCACTTTATCTTTTCATTTCTGTGTACTGGATGTTTGAAATTTTCACAATCTTTTTTTGTTACCAGGGATGAGAAATATGACTTACACATATTTTATAAGTATTACTTTAATCTACTCAATTGTTAACAAAAAAATTTAAAAGTGAATTGAGTATTCCCAATATAAATTTAGCACAACTTAAAATTATTTTGATGCCTTCTATACCTGTGTTTTAGGGGAAATATATGATAGTTTTGTCTCTGAAGACACTTCGAAGACTTTTTAAAATAAAATAGATACGAAGAAAACTATGCTAATTCCTAAAACATACAACAAAGAATTATAATAATCTCCCATCTTCTTGAGAAGATTGAATCTTTAGGTCCATTTATTCAAACTTCTTCTCTTCCCAAAATAGATCTCAGCACCAACAGCAATTTCTTATACAGTTTCCTATCTCAGTTTCCCCACTGTCTACCCACTTGGATGTGTGTCACTTCCTTCAGATCAGGAACTTCATCATATTTATCTTTGTACTAGTGATCCTAGCAGAGTACCTGGTCTGTTGTTCACGCTCAATAAATAGAAGGGTTACATACTACATTCCATAGGTTCCTGCCTCCCAAGCTACCTATGGTTAGGCTTAATGGAGATGAAAGTCAAAGCCTTGTAAACTGAGTATCTAACTGAGCCCCAGGTATAAAGTAGTCTGTTCGAATCTTGTTGTTGTTGTTTTGGTGCTGGAGATCAAACTCAGGGCCTTGTGCTTGGAAGGCAAGCACTCTCACTACTAAACTAAATTCCCAGCCCTGTTCACATCTTTTGAAAGAAGCTTCTTTGAGAGGAGGAAGAAGTTCTGTCCCTTGTTCAGTCCATTACCACCAGCAAATGGAGATGCTGTGCTGTATTACTTTGCTTTAGGCAAGGTGGGTTTACCCAGAAAGGAAGGAAGAGGCTGCGGTTGAAGGGATGCAGCAAAGCCAGAGCTCGCTGCCACTTAGGTTATGGCTGACTCCACAGGGCTATATTCCTCAGGGGATATTTTGTCCTAAACCAAGTCATTTTGGTTAATCAGAGGAGCATGGTGAACTCGGGCGCCAGGCACAATATCATAACCAAAGGCCACAAAATAATAGGGATTATTCTCGGAGGTCTTCTCAGTTTAAGGTATCTTCTTAAGTAGTTCAAACACTAAATGGAAATACTACAGATCTCAGCCTGCGACAAGGCAAGAGGAGTTTGAGACATCACTTAGTATTTCTGCATGTTTGCCTTCCATAATTAAGACAAAAGAAAATAAATAAATGTATTAACTAAATATGTTATACATTAAATATAATTAAATATATTTAACAGGAGAGTGGAATTATTTCAGTTAAATTTGAGACTGTATTTCACATGTCAGCTTCTTAAATTGATTTCTCTGTGCAAGTGAAAAAACAAAAGAGGTTTTTGGAATGGACCCTCATGGAACTAAGTAAGTAGTCATACTTGGTAGTTTTTTTAAAGCCTCAGTTAAAAGGTGGTCTATGTATATCTGCATATTTGTATCTCCTTTGTCTGATAGACATTTGTTTTTCTACAGGATATTAGATGGATTAATTCAAGAGTTTCACATCCAAGACCAGCGGAGAGACAATTTTACACTCAAATATCTTTAAGTCCCTACATCTACTTCTTTTCTTCCTGCAACTATGATGACTCCACGTTTCACATCCTCTTGTTGTGACTCTAGACAAGTTCTCCCCTGCTCCCAGAAGTGAGTGTGCAATTTAGCCAACCCTAGTCCACAGGAGCCGACAATACATCCTTGTAGGTCAGAAGTGTAATGGCTTCCAAAGGGACCTCCCCACTTTCATTAGTCCCAAAGATCAATTTACTCTTCTGTGTTTTGTTTTGTTTGTTTTTGAGACAGGGTCTTGCTATTTAGTTCAAGCTGGCCTTGTATGCACTGTGTAGCCCAGGCTGGCCTCAAACTTGTGGTCATCCTCCTGCCTCAGGCTCTTGAGTGCTGGGATTACAGGCGTGCACCACCACACCTGGTGTGACACAATTTACTCTTTGAGTCAATAATCTCAAATCAGAGGATCATACTCCAGGTCTGCTTGATGCAATTTTTCTAGCTGTCAGAGACAGTTTACAAGGAATGTATCATGGTGTTAGCTATGAGTCGACAATCTCGGTTTTCTTCGCTTCACAGAGAACTAGTGTTTCCTGAAATACTGGAACAGGGATGATGTCTCTTATCCCTCCTTCCCACCTGCTCTGCTGTCTAGGTCCCCTTTGTCAGCTCTGGGCTGGCGGAGAATTGCTGCTGGCTATCCACACACATGGCAACCTAATCTAGGCTACTTATGTGTGTAACGCAGAAACGGACAGGAAGTAGGAGCCTCTGAAACTAAGTTCGATTGCTTCGGTTCCCATTTCCATTGCAGGTTGGCTCATTTGTGTTTTCTTCTCTCCATCATCCACTTAGGTGAGTGAGCAGAAGTTCACACGATGAAGAATTCCACGTGAATTCATATGGCCTGAAATGGTGGGCGTGAGTACGTGCGTGTGTGCGTGCGTGCACGCACTGTTTAGGTAAGTTAGAGAAAGCATACTGTACTTAAAAGATAAAGCAGTAAGCTCCTGGAACCACCATTCCGTAACTCGGTTTCCTATGGCATTAAGTATCTACTACAATCACCTACTTGTCAGGGGCCAAACAAATTCCAAAAACAAAACGTGCGCAGTACTTGCGTCACACAGCTCTTCCCCCGGTTCCCAAGAACAGCTGGCAGCGGCCGTTTCATCGAAGGAAGCCTGGCTCCCATGCAAGGAGGGTGTGCTCATTCTGCTGATGAATTAGCTGTATTATCAATGTGCCAGAATCAAAACAACAATCTGGAGATGATGTCTATAAAACTCGCTGTTTCATCCAAATGTGCTTCACATCGCCAAGAGTTTTTACCCTTGCTACTGTGAAATCATTCAGAGCCAAGGGTTGAGTTAATTGGGGCTAATCTTTTGTTCACATTTTCAGAACTATGTCAATTGATTTTCCCTTTTTTCTTCTGGCTAATAGCTTTTGAGAGAGTCATAAATACGTCTCTTGCTTTCCCAGTTTGGAGACTTTTTAGCGAGAATCAGAATACGGAACCTGCCAGAATAGAGGTTCATCTCAGGATGCACGGTACTCACTATGCAAGTTTCACAATAAAACAGGTACTAGGAAACACTGACTTTTAAAGCAGCGATGTGGCAGGTTAGAAGCTATAAACATACTATAGTGGCACAGTTTGTAACAGCTTAATCATGGAAACAGCCCAAAAACCCATCAACCGTGGAATGGATAAAGAAAACGTGGTTTTTTAATACAGTGGAGTACTACTCTGCCATAAAGAATGATAAGCTTGAGATATTCCTAGGTCAATGGATGCATCTTGAGACCATACTCTTAAGTGAAATAAATAGAACACACATGTTTAAATACCGCATTGTTCTTCTGGTGTGAGAAACTGAAAGTGTAAATAGAGACTAAAATGTATTATGTTGGGAAAGGGAGGAAAGTGTTCAAATGGGAAATGAAACAAGGGAGGGGGAGGGGGAAGGAACGGAGAGACAAGAGAAAAAAGAATAGAAGGAAAAAATGGAAACAAAGCTTTTGTAAATAAGGAGGGAGGAGGGGGTGAAGGGAGGGGAGGGGAATGGGAAAAAAGAAGCAGCAAGCTATATCATGTACAGGTACAAATCCCCTATGATGAATGTTATCACTCTGTACACCTAAAATGTACCATTAAAATAAAATTTTTTAAAAGCTATAAATACAGCCTTGTCTTTATGCTTTGGGAATCAGAGGAGTGTAGTTAGATGTGCACACATGGGCATCAGATGAGTCATTTTTAACACTGACCCTGTCATTTTAGGTAAGAGTGGGAATGAAGATAGTTGCTAAAGACCACTATACACCTCAATTTCCCAATCAAACAACCTCAATAAGAAATTGGATGAAATTAGGTCAAGCTTCCAGCATAGAGTAAGTGCTCAACAAATGGTAGCTACTGCTACTAGCTGTTCAACTATTAAATGAACATACTACTACTTTAAGTGATGATAATGATGATCGCCAAATTAGAGGAAATAGTGAGAATTGATCTTATTTAAATTAGTGCAGCCTCAAAGTGTTAATACACTAATTTTCCCCCTAATTTTATACTGCCTTCCTTTTTTTTTTTTTTTGCTGGGGGCTGGGTATTGAACTCAGAGCCTTGCACTTGCTAGAGTAGCTCTCTACCACTTGAGCTAAATCCCCAACCCTCCGTACTGCCTTCTTAGTGTATACTTAATAGATTATGTTTTTAAAAACACCACTTAGTGCCTCTGGGACAGCTGATCTACAGGAAGATTTTGAATGCATGATGATTTGATGAGAACAATCTGAGCCAGAAAACAAACAATACAGTGTTTGGGTACAGAACACGATTTCTATTTTAAACATTCTAATCCTTTAGATCCCAGTTTCCTCACCAGCTAGGACTTGACATGAAGGGAGCAGGCAAGGTAACCATATTGTTGCTGCCTGAAGCCCCATCAGGTGGTGGATCCAGGATTAAATTGTTTAGATACCGAAATGTGCATTTGATTACCGTGTTAGACTATGTCTTGCATTAAGGATAAAGCCAGGGCTATGCACACTGGAGCAACACTACAGTGTAGCAGCAAAAGGTGTGACCTGTTGGCACCCCTGAGCTAGAATCCAGCTCTACCACATTTGCTATAAAAACCAGGAGAAAATTAATCTCCCCACACTGGAGCTCCCCTAGCTAGAAAATGAGAATGGAAATACCTGCTTATAAGTAGGAAGATTAAATGCCTTGATGTGTGCAGCCTGCTTAGGAGAGGGCCTGACCTATTATAAGCAGTTGGTTCCTACGATGAGCACATGGGTAACATCTTAAGTTCATTTGTTTGTTGTTAGAGCTAACAAATTTTGCCTTATTTGCAACGCTTTTATTTTGTTCTAAAAATCTGGCGATATATCTCTTATCTCTTAAGTCAATCTCCTTTGAACACAGCTCACATATAAATTTTATTTTTGTATTTTCTATTTCATAGGGATTTCTGGGGCTTGAAGGAAGCATTTCTAAATCAAATTTTCTTTTTCAAGGACTATAAGGGTTAAATTATTTATCTTTGGGGCAATGGTTCTAAAATCACTAAAATTTTTAAAATGGGTTATAGTAACTGTTTTGTACACTACTGAGAACTGCAACGTTGTAAGGAATAGTCTTTCCAAGGGAAGTCGGTTCTGATATGTAGCACGGCTCTGGACTCAGCATTTAAGGAACAAATTAAAGCAGTTAAACTTACCCATTAAAGCCCTCTAGAATATAGGGCAGTTCTCTTTTCCATGAGGTCTTCTACAGCCACCTTTTTCTCCAGCTTTGAAACAACTTTCTCCAGCTTTCTTCCTTGAACTACCCAGCAAAGTAATTGGTTTGTATTTAAGGACCTTCTATCTGAAAAAATGTGTACAACATAAACCAAGGAGTTTATACTTACCATCTCATTTATCCCTTGCATTAGTTATTTTGCTAGAGTAAATGGTTTGCAAGAGAGCAGATTTAATACAGGACAAGTCCAAGTTACAACATTCACATACAAGCCAAATGCAGGAAGAGTGCAGAACATCTACCTATGCACTGGAGACCCAAAAGATCCAATCTAGGGCTGGGAGCCCATGGCAATGTCCCATGTATGTCCGTGTCTGCAGATGATGGGTGGAGAAATCTTTACTGCAACCAGGATATGATGCTCGCAGCAGAGATGATGAGCAGAGCTTCCCCGAAGCACCAGCAGACATCCTCGACAACAGCAAAGCCCCAAGCTCGTTGCTGAATGAGAACAGCCGAGTTCCCTTCAGCCACAACAGAGCTTCTCCTGGGAAACAGCCAGTGGCTATCTCCTGCTCCCGTTCACCTTTATATTGTGTTGGCAATAAACTTCAGGCGGATCTTCTACACCCAGAACCACAACAACTCAATTCAGCTAGGCATTCCTGCTCAAATTGGCCACAATAATAAGTCCACCACGCTCCTCACGATGACCTCATGACATGTTCTTATTCATTTCACCTGTGCAGGACTGTGATGAACCAGAATAAATCACTGGCCAGTGGTGCCCGGAAAGTGAATGGTGGAGGAGAATTTTGATCTCAGTGTCTTTAACACAGAAGCCTCCATTTTCTTTCTACAATGTTTCCTCTGCCCAGAATTACAGATTATCTTTTATTCTGCTCAAGACTATTTAGTGTCTATTAGAGAAAAGGCTGAGTTTCAAGTTCCTCAACTTCACCTGAATATAAAGACACTGGAGACCTCAGAGAAGATGGGGGAACCAGTTTGAAAGAAGTCCCAAGAGGGATTCTGTTCGAGAGTGCAAAGATTTAGAGAGGGTTGGAAAGGACATTACTGACTCTGCTGTGTTTTAGAGCCATAAATAAATTATGCAGAGAAGCCAGGAAGAATCAGTCATGTCTGACTTCATTGCTCGGTTGCAGCTCCTGAAAGGTGTGGCTGGGTAGGTGGCCTCCTGAGACATGTCCTTCCATCTTTGATTCTAGAAATCCATCCCTGAACCTCACTTATAAATGTAGCAAAGTGAGAAAAATCGGACACCATTCAGCTGATTCCTGGAATGCCTCTATAAATGGGGAACAAGTAAATCCACCCTCCTCTCCTCTCATGATGAGGAAATGAGACGCAGATCTGTATGTAATTCACAGGAAAAGTGACAGTTCAACGGGCACCTTTGCTGCCCCGGCATATGTTTTATCTGTCCATTTTTCCCACGCAGGACTCCAAGGACAAGATCGAGAGATGATGCCACCAACTATGCACAAAATATCCAGACCTACCACCTTGGCCTGGAGGTGGTACATGGGGGGAACTTAACGACCCTTAGTGGGGAAGCACTGTGATCAGAGAAAAGGCTGTTCAATGTTGCTGATGGCTGGTTCCCTACTGGGCGGCCGCCTGAGCAGCTGATCGCTCTAATGGGGACAGTTCCTCAAATGGCCTAGTCCACAATAAAGATCCTTTCCCTTCGTGCTTGCTCTTGCTAATGAAGTCTTTGCATTTTAACTGCAAAGACATACAATGGAGTTCAATACGTAAATATAAAAAATAAAAAAGGTGTAAAAATAAGAAAACCATCACTTCTCACATCGAAGACCACATACTTACATATTTTACCTTTCAAAACTCAGAAACATATAAAATAATAGTAACAATAATAGTGATGAAAGAGCTTATATGCCAGACACTACTACAGGTCTAATTTGCATCATTTCACTGAATAAAAGCAAGCCTAGAAGGGAGTGGTTTGATACTTCCTCAAGGTCCGATCCACTATGGTACCATTAAAGAGTCATTTTCCTTTAAAGAAAAAAAAGAAAAAGGACTGATACTTAACATCTGAATCATCTTACCATCTTAATTATAGCCTCAGTGTTGTGGTTAATAGTAAAATCTGTGAAGAACTCGTGAAAATTAACACAAGCGATCTGCCTTTATATTCTGCTCATCTGAAAATGCAACAGTGGCCCACCTCACAGCCGGTGGTAGAATCAGCAGTCTAATTTCTGAACTGTTAAGAGTTCCTGTTTCAGCCACTCTTCGTTTTGAGGGTCTTCCATGAAGTTCTACTGTTCTTTTTAATTTTATAAACTTTAGTCACGGAACTATTAAAAATAATGCTGATATAGTCTACTAATATTTTTGAAAAGTGTAATTAAAAAAGTCAACACATCTATAAAAAAGTTTGTCCAATTACAGTTTTCTGACAGAACAGTTTGGAATGTAGTTGAATATTGAAAAATAATCAGTAAAAATCCTAAAGTCCTTACAGAAGAAGTCACATTTCCATACCCTTGTTTTCCCTTCACTCTGAAGTTTAGTTGATATGTATTTCTATTTTTTCTATTTTTTCTCTCCTAACACCGAACATGAATTTTTTCCTCTAGAACTCAGAGCTAATTTATGATTTAAAGATCCTTTAAGGCTACTAAATTTTAAAGTGAGCTTTCCTAATTAAAACCTTAGCATTGACCTCTAACAGAAGGTTTACTGCTGTAAAACACTTCTGCAAAATAGTTTTTCTCTTTGCACTATATTTCAAGTCCAACCATCACCTGTAAGGTAAACACTAGACATATTCCATTCACTAGTCCTTTGTATTAAAGTGACTGTATAATTTCACTCAGGATTCAAGTTTGAAAATATGAGATGTGAGCAGAATATATTTAGACTAATCTGCTCTTTTTCTTGAGTGCATTTTCCTTGAATTTGCATTTTACAGTGAGCCGCCGAACTCAAACCACTGCCGTGCTGTGGTGAGGAGCCACAGAGCTGACGTGAAGGCTCTAGTAGACAGTCTATTTGTGCCCAGAACAGCATGTGGCACATGATAGCACTTTATACATATTCATCCTATATGAATTTGCATCATATGCAGTGATCTGAAGAGCACAGAGAGAAATGTCCACTACTGGCTTTTACTGTGGAGAAAACCCTAGATCTTCCTACGTAAATGGCAGGGTCTCCCCAGTCACTTGGTTCTTGTCTCACATCTCAGAGGGACTCACAGATTGGTTATGGTTGAATTTTTTGCTATGGTGTAGAATGAAGCCTCTTTACAAATCTGATTAGAGCTTCAACTTGAGAACTTCAAATTTTTTTCAATTATCTCTTGGACATCAGTTAGGAAAAAAGTTGTTAGACGTGGTTACCTTCCATCTAATTTTCTAAGAACAACTGCTCACACAATATAGTCATCAAATTTGTGTTCAAGTTATAGCTACATATGTGGCACCACCCTCTTAACAGGATACACATGATATTGTCTTGGAATGGTCACAATATTAAATGAGAAGAGTTTAATTTTGCAGTTGCATAATATGTATATGGTTTAATTGCATCATTTACTAAGTGAACATCTAAATTTCTTTATGATTGTTCATTCTTCAATTATTGTCTACTTCATACATTGACATTGTAATATCCTCCATTTTTATTTACTTTACAATTAATTCAATATTTGAACAAGTGGAACAGGAAGTTTTTCATACCTAGTTCTTGTTCAATTTTTCATAGATGAGTGTTTATCTTTCATTAATTACTTCTGTAATGATACTATCTAGATCTCATTTTTATATGAACCCGTTTTATTTGCCATTTTGAGACGTACCTATTGTTCGACTACATACTGAATTTCTTGAGCTGTTTTGCAGAACAAAATTTGTGTAAAAATAGTGGAGTATATAAAAATAGTCCTGACTGTGGCATACTTTTGATGATGTAAAAAGGTAGGCATTATTGTTCTCTAAAATATTAGAATTTTGCAGAGGAGTGCTGAGGATCAAACTCAGGGCCTTTCTTGCTAGGCAAGTACTCTACCACTGAGCTAAATCCCCAACCCCAAATATTAGAATTTTATCCTAACCTAAATCTTCTGCTTCTTGTATTATATAAGAATATATTGTGAGGTGAAGGATGAAACTTTGAAAATTGCCTGGGCCTCACTGGGACATTCCAAATTTCGTAGTTCATCTTTCAAGAAATATTTTAAGAAGATGGATGCTCAGTAGCAATAAAATTCAAAACCAACTAGAGATCCTAAGATCAGCGTTCACTAAACTCATGAGAACCTTTAATGCCTCAGAGATCTCCTAATCTCCTCCCAGTAAATATTCCTGCTGTTAAATGTAAAAGCTAAGGAGTACTTCTGGGTAGATAGAGGCGCAGATGTCTTCTGTAAGATATGACTTTACCTAAAAGCTGGGAGCTCTCAAACTTCTCAAAGGACTGACTCTAGGAGCAGGTTCAAATGAAAAAGAAGACTCGAACAGCTTTGAGAAAGCAAAGAAAAAGAAAAGGAAAAACAAATGAAGGAAACACAATGCAATGTGTTTCAGACAGCAAAAGAAACGTCTACAGTTTCTTCCAGATGCCAGCAGAGACCGATCGGTCAGCACAGCCCACTGCTCCTCAAAGCCCTCCTGAGCGACCTGAGGCCTGCTGGGCTTGCAAGCCCAAAAGAAGTGCCACTTTCAGTCCTGGCGGCGGACTTGACAGTCCCGACTGTGACACTTGCACAGAGGAAGGACGCTCAAGCACTTCCTATGAGCAAGACCACAGAGGAGGAAGGGGTGGTGTCTGCTCTGAAATTTTGTAATGAACTTGGCATTTAAACAGGACAGTGCTTAGCTTCTGAGACCAAAAATTCTTTTTGAAAAAAGAAAAGGGGAAAAGGCTAGATGGAGAATGCCAGCAAAAGAGAAGAGTAAGAAATAAATGTATTGAAGGAAGTATAAGAATTACACACTAACAACTACGAAACATTTCAAAAAGAAACTAAACAGCTAAATAAATGGAAAGCCATCTCATGTTCATGTAAGATTTACGATTATGAAGATGACACACTACTGAAAGTGATTTATGGGTTCATTATAATCCTTATCAAAATCCCGATGGCTTCTTTTTGCAGAAATGGAAAAGACAATGATAAAATTCATATTGGATCTCAAGGAAACCCAAATAGCCCAAATAATTCTGAAAAAAGGAAAAACAAAGTGGGAAGACTCACAATTCCTAACTTCAAATCTTTCAAGAATAAAAAATCACTGGTAATCAAAACAGGTACTGGCGTAAGGATGTACAGATAGACCGATATATCTAGTAGAATTGAGAGACTGGAACTAAACCTGTGTCTATGTGGTCAACTGATTTCACTAAGGGCACCAAATCCACTCGATGGGAAAGAATACACTCTTCAGCAAATAATTCTGTGACAAGTGAATATTTACATACAAAAGAACAAAGTTGGATCCCTATTTTGCTATATATACCCAAATTAACTCAAAATAGATCAATGACCTACATTCAAGATTTAAAACCACAAATTTCTAAAACTCTTAGCAGAAACATTTGAATAATTTTCATTACATTAGAATTGGCAATAAATTCTTAGCTATGACCCCAAAAGCACAAATAAAGAAAAAACAGATAAATTAAACTTAAAATTAGTTAAAAACTTTTGCACCTCAAAGGAGACTGTCAAGAAAATGAGAAGACAATGCACAGAATGGGAGAAAAGTATTTGAAAATCAAGTATCTGATAGCGATCATCTGGCATCCAAAATCTATAAAGAAGTTTCATAACTCAACACAAAGACAAGCAACCCAAATGAAAAGTCAGCAAAGGACTTGAATAGACATTTCTCCAAAGAAGATATACAAATCCAAATAAGCATATGAAAAGACAAAATCGGTCATTGCAGAGATGTAAGTAATAATAACACTGAGATACTATTTCTTACCTACTAGAGTAGCTATAATCTTTTAAATGGATGATAACAAGTGCTGTCCAGGATGTGGAGAAATTGGAACCCTCATATACTGCTGGTAGGAATATAAAATAATGCAGCTGCTAAGGAAAACGATTTGCCAATTTCTCAAAAAGTTAAACATAAAATTACCATGTATCATAGCAGTACCATTCACAATGGTCAAGAAGTAGAAATATCCAAATGTTCTCCAGGCGATGGATTAACAAACTGTGGAATATCCACACAATGGAACATTATTCAGCTATAAAAATGAATGAAGTTCCATGGAGTCACCTCAGAAACATCACACTAAGTGAAAGGAATTAGATACACAGTGTCTGATTCCATTTTACACAAAATGTTCAGAATAGATCAATCTGTGACGACAGAAAAATTAGTGGCTGCAGGGCCTGGAAGAAGGGGGAATTGGAGAGTAAAGCTTTAGGGTACAAGATTCCATTTTGAAGAGATGAAATGTTTTGGAACTGGATATAGGTGTTGTGCAACATTATGAATGAACTAAATGCCATTGAATCATACACTTTAAGATGGTTAATTTTATAAGCCTTTTAACTCAATAAAAACTAGTTCAGTGGGACAGAGATACAGAATGTACTATAGACACTGGCAATTATTTTGTGAATGTACATTTGCTGACACACAGATATTTCCATGGTCTTCATTATGAATATATAAATTAGGTTACAAATTAAATAATAAATTAATTTTCAAAATTTATGAATATAAATTAAGAAAAAATATAAGAGAATGAGAAAATGAGAGAGAGAGGCAGAGAAATAGAACGAACGAGAGAGAGAGAGAGAATGAGTCAGAGAAAATGAGAGAGAGAAAAAGGAGGGGGAAGAAGAGGATAAAAATAACAAGGCAAGAAAAAGAAATATGAGAAAAAGCTAAAGAAAAACATATTAATTTGGGTAATATGAGGTGTCAGTAGCGTTTGTGCAGAAAGGACAGGGCAAGCAGGAGTACTCTCCTATGCGACTGGCAGGAATGTAAACTGCCATGGCCACTTGGAACAGTTCATCAAGAGGTAATAACCGAAAATGGACATAACTCGGAGCGCCTCCTCCAGATGCACGCCTTGGGAACTCATCGTGCATGTGCCCCAGGAGTCATGCACACAGTTTTGGTTTGTTACTTCAAAATACTGGGAATACCTACATAGTTAAGGGGATGGATACATTGATATACTAATAATACAATCATATAATGTAATCATTTAAAAGAACGATTTACATAAATGTGTGTGAATGAAAACAGAAATGAGTTCCAAGCTATGTTGTTGTTTGAAGATAGTTCACAAACGTACTACCTGGCATCATATTGATTACTTGTATAGTAAAAATAATAATAAAAGGAAAATGAAAGAGAGAAAGGACTAGGGAGAATTATTGAGGGATTTAAAATAAAGGAGTCATGGAAAGAGCAAAGGAATGGGACAGGAGGGGAAGAGAGGGAAGAGGAGGGAAGGGGAAGAAGAGGGGAGGGGAAGGGAGGAGGGAATGGGAGAGAAGGGAAGGGGGAAGAGAGGGGAGGGGAAGGGAGGGAGGGGAGGGGGGAGAAGGAGAGGGAAACAAGACAGCCTGTATGCATCATTGGCAGACGGGGGCAATTAGCAAGCAAATACACACATAAACCTCAAGGGTTGAGGCTGGAGGAGAAGCAAGTTGGTGTAAAGAGGAAGGAAAAGGGGAGACTCTGGTGGCTCGAATTAAAGCTTTACCAAGATAAGTTGATTAAGAGAGACATCATTTAGTACTTTACCTGTTCCTAGGTCTTCCCCAGAAATATTCCTCACATTGCTGTGCAGCTTGAAGTACGGAGCGAAGGTGATTGTGTTTCTGTCCTGCCAGAGCAGTTCTTCAAGGGAAGAATGTGAAGGACCTGAAGGGAGAAAGTCCATGGCTCTCAGACACAGTCTTCGAGGCGGATGTGCAGTGGGTGGTCCCAAGGACCCCAGATACCGTGGGGTGCTGTTTCAGCAGAGTTTTGTCTCATGGAGCCTCTGCTATGATCAAGGTAGGGAAAAGCATGCAAAGGAAGACACAGAAAAATCAGAACACGACTGGGCAGTAATAGTTAACACAAGGTTCACCAAAGAACAGACTGCACTCTATGCACACTTTCACAGTTCGGGGGTGAAGCCAGAGCCTGGCTTGGATGAATTGGGTCTCTGCTTAGAGTTTGGAGAAGCTGCTGTCAGCCCATTGTCTGGCCTGTGTTCTCACATGACCACTCGACAGGGGGAGAATCAATTCCAAGGTCACTTCATTGACAGAATGCATTTCTTTGAGTTAAGACGGAGGCCCTGACAACAGCTGGCTGGCTGTGAGCTGGAGGCTGCCTTTCACCTCCTGGAGGACACCCACATTTCCTAACCACAGGGACTTGCCCAGCATGGCTGCTCACTTCATCAAGCCAGACAGGACTGTCTCTAGAGGCAGTCTGCTAGCAAGGGAGAGCCTTTCCTGATGTATTGTAGCAGCAGAGTGACATCTGTCACCTTCCCTGCCTTTGTGGTTTAGAAGCAAGTCACGGGTTCCACCCACACTCAAGACAAGGGTGTCCAACCAAAGATCAAGGGCTGTGAATCACAGGAGCCACCCTGGAGTCTGTCACATAGCTTCTGATGTTTAACTGATAACAATCCTGAATATAATCCTTAAATTTCTAAAATGTAAAATGTAGGACACTAAGTAAAAAGCCAAATCTAAACCCAGATTACATACAGATTCAGCTAAAACTGGGTTTCCAACATTTGAGCAAATCCCCTGAATGAAGAGTAAGAGCCAAAGTCTGAGAGTTCAACGGTAGGAATTTGAATATTTTTTGACTCTTAGTTGTAGCATCAATAAAAGGGAGTTAAAAATAAATAAATAAATAAATAAATAAAAGGGAGTTGATTTGCCATCTATCTTCATTGCATTTGTGGTTAGTCTGGGGCTCCAAAGAGACATTGATTATTCAATAAATATTTGTTCCTGCAATCATCATTACCAACATTGTGATATAAGTAAAATGACCAAGAAGTACAGCAGAGGAAATCCTTGCATAGGTTGTGTGTTTCACTGGTCCCTGACCAACCGCCACTGTTTGGTCATCCAAATAAATCAGAACTTTGCTAATTTCACAAGAAGAAAAATTGCACTTGATTACTGGTTTAAATTGCACGCATTTGCTCATTGCAATCTTTGTGTCACTTGCATTTTTAATTTTTTTTTCCTCTTATACAAGTTTATGCCCTCTATCCATTTACTTTTTTTTCCTACCCAAGTACCCACGTTCATTGATTTGGATTACCTCTGAATTAACCTTTTTCTGTTCTATACACCCCAATATTCCCATGTCCCCTCTGGTTATTTCTGTCCTTGGTTTGATTTTCGCGTGCGTGGAGAAGGGTGTGAGAAGGCCAAAGGGCAGCTGGTTTTTATTCTACCAGCTCCACAGCTTGCTGCGTAGAGTAACAGTCAATTCTGGATTCATTTCGGAGCCATGAGCAGGGCGCACTAAGGACGTCTTTGGAAACTTTGGCTCCCGGCGGCACTAAGATCCCCTGCAGTTTTGCACGCGGCGGCCTCTCCGGTGTCGGGCTGTCCGGTGTCCGGGCTGTCCGTCCTGCCGGGCACTGCCGTGGCCCCGCCAGCCCGCTGCCCGGAGCGCGCGCCCGAGTCGGCCCCGCCCGCGCCGCCGCCCCAGCCCAGCCGCCGCGGTCACGCTGTGCCCGGCTGCGGGGAGGGCGCGCGGGGCTCGGGTGGGCCCTGCGCGCCGCTGGGAGCTCGTGCGGGCGCGAGGTCGGTGCCCGGCGCGCCCGGCGAGGGAGAGGTAAGGAGGGGATCGCGCGGGAGCCGCCACCGCCGCCCTCGGAGCTGTCCGCACCCTGGCGCCGGCGCCCGCCTCGGCAAGTTTGGGGGCGCGACTTCCGCCCGGCCCCGCCCGGGTGGGGGCTGCGCGGCGCGGACTCGGGGTGCGCTCCTTCGCCGGGCCCCGCGGCTCCGAGGCCGGGAAGCGTGGCGGCCGCGCCGGAGGCTCCGGGCCGACCTTCCTCCCGGGTGGCCCGCCGGTCCCTTTCGCTCCGGGCTCTCGCAGCCTGAAGAAAACGGCCAGATTTGTAAGGGAGAAAAGCGGGTCCCAGGGGGCCCTGAGGGTCTTGGGGTTCACCGTGGGAAAGTGCTGTTCACCTGTGAGCGGACGGGGTGGGGGGTTACGCCCGCAGTTGGGGGCGCAAAAACGCTGCTCTCCAAAGGTTGGCTCGGACCGGTTTCCTCTAGTGGGAGATCGCCCTGGCAAAAAAGAACGAAATTTGTGAACTGCTGACTTTCTTCATTGCCAAAGACTGTTTCAGTCGTATAAGTTTTGAAGATCTGTATTTGGGGAAAATATTAAAGTACAGAATCAAAATACAGTTAGGTTTTTTGTTTGTGCTTTGTTTTGCCAGGAGATTTTTGCAAAAAATTGAAAAAAATGATGCTTGTAAATAGTTTTTAAGTTTATTTAATACATCTATGGGATAAGTAGAAGCCCACTTTTGACGTAATTTGAATAGCTAAATTTCCTGACTTTTCACTCTAATTCTCGTTATTTTTAATTTGCAAATATGTAAACTGCAGTTGAATTTTATAGCAGCCTTAAAGAAACGATTGCTGTCTGTTCAAATTAAGTTTGTGGTTATCATTTTCTCTTGTTTTTAATTCGATGAACAGCTGGATGAAAATACCGCTTGTGTAGTACAGTAGCTTGGCGTTGTTCTTTGTGGCAGTAGAAAAACCAAACAAGAACTACATTAAAATTGGATCTCAGTTTTCGCATTTGCAAAACGAAGAGATTTAGCCTCCTTCAGATCCCAAATAATCTCTAAGGTTCTTTCCTGTCCTGAAAATCAGTATATATCTGCAGGAGTTGGGGATGCAAATATTGATTGAAATCTAGATTAAAATATTATCTGCCAGTAAATTTTTATACATTCAAATGGAAGACACTTGATAGTTGAGTTTCTTTAATCATATCAATCTCGGAATCGCTGAATCATTGTGCATCCTGTGCTTCTACATGGTTATACTGTATGCTAATAAATAAAATGTGTCATGGACCCCCAAATCCCATACTCCTTGCTGCAGGACTCACTAATAGGTTGACACACAAAAACATGCAGGCCTGCTTATTTTGCAGTAGTCCGCAGGAAAGATCAGGAGTGTTGTCCACCATTTGAAGCGTTTACTACAAAATGCAAGGACACATAAGCACATTACAAGAAATTTCAAAACTGCTTTGGAAAATGTTTACAATAGGTTTGCAAGCCTGCAAATTGCAATTGAGGTAGTTTTTGTAATTATGCTATTGGTCAGCCAAAATTACGGCCTATTCAGAGAATGAATTTACCTCTAATTAATAGGTAAGTATATTGAATCAGCTAGGTTTTTTTCAGAGGAAAAGACACAATGTTTCTCCCTTTTGTTACAGGAAAATGTCTAAAGTCAAAGTTACAGCAAGTATTCTCTACATTAAAAAAAAAATGACAAAAAGTTGCTGGTTTAAATCACGTATAGTGTGACAGCGATGTGTCCTCCTCCGACCCAGAGAATCCAGGATTAATTCACATATACATGAAAAGAGAGCCTGTCATCTTGTGTTCCTTGACAGAATATTGACTCCAGTGGCACTCGCTCTGAAATTGGCCAGGGTGGGATCACCACAGAAGGGGTCTTGGAACAGCACTACCATAGGGGACGCGTAGTTGGCAGAATTGACTGGAAAATCTCCATCTCTCAGAGCCTATGTTCTGCTCTGCACAGTACTGATACAATTTGAGCACCCCTCATGCGAGAATCTCAAATCCAAAGTGTGAGACTTTTTTACTACTGATAGGATGCTCAAAAGCTCCAGGTCTTGGAGCATTTCAAATTTGGGGTTTTCAGCTTAAGGATGCTTAACTGGTAGACTGTGCAAATAATTCAAAATCTGGTAAAGTCTACACAACTGTTTTGATGCCTCCCCCCAAAAAAAACTTCTGAAATTTGCAACACTTCTAGTCCCAAGCATTCTAGCTAAGGGACGCTCAGCCTGTAATAATGTGTAGATTGCAGAGCTGCTGGGACTCTTCGGTAGGCTGGTGTTTGGAGATCTAGTGCCTGCATGGAGTATGAGAGAGCACAGCTAATCCTGGTTCTTCCTGCTTTCCCTGGAAGGTGTTTATTGACCAAACAAATTATAGGCTGAACAGTAAGATACAGCATTGATTTCAATTTTCAGAAATTTGATGTCGCAAAACTTTGGTGTTTGTTGACTCTGGGTAATGGTTATATGGGAATGAGTTTATTATGTAGTATTTTCTCATGCTTAAAATTATTCGTCACAAAATTAAGTGCAACCCTGAAAACGCACATGAGACATTTATAATTCCAAATTTCCTTTTTACTTATATGTATTTCGATTAGTATATGTATTTCAAATATTTAAATATGGATACACTTATATATAGGAAAGGGATGGGCAGAGAAGAGTCTAGAGAAAATTCATGGTGGTCTTCAATTTTTTGTGGAATTTTTGTTTATTATGAAAAAATCTAAAGAAAATATGACAGTGTTGATGTTTATTAGTTCTGGATGTTTGGGTTCATGAATTTTTATTATATTTTTTGAAGTTTTTACACTTAAAATTTTGAGTCAGATGCAATGGCACACACCCGTAATCCCAGCACTCAGGAGGCTGAGGCAGGAGGACTGTCATGAGTTCGAGGCCAGCCTATGCTACATAGTGAGTTCAAGGCCAGCCTGAACTACCGTTCATAGCAAGACCTTGTCTGACACACAAAAAAAGGGCTGAGGATGTAGTTCAGTGCAAAAGCTCCAGTGCCACAAACGAAAGAAGGGAGGGAGGGAAGGTAGGCAGGAAGGAAGGAAGGCAGGGGAAAAAAGACAAGACAAAATTAATACAAAATCACCTTATTGTTTTCTAAAATTATTAAAGAATGCAAACAGTGCAGATAATATATATACGAAGAAAAAGTAACAGTAGTTAGAATCCTGCCATTCAGGAATACTCACCTTTAATATTAAGTGAAACTATTCTGTATGTCTTTCTCTCCATTTGTACAAATAAAATATATTGTTGAGGACAGAAATGCTTTTATAAAAGATAGTATTGTTAAATAAGCAAGAGCGCATTAGCTTGAGTCTGTCTCCCTTCTTTGAGTTCCTTTATAGCAAACTGTAAATTAATTTCGTATGTGAACAAACCAGAATCTAGTTTGACTCGCTTTTCGGCCATTTGGCTAAGATCAAGTGTAGTGTCTGTTCTTATCAGTTTAATATCTGATATGTTCTCCATCCAAAATCTAATTCGAGAGTATATTTTTTGGTAACAAATAGTAAGTTTTCAACCCATCACAAACAGCTGAGTTTCAGCCAATTACAGGCAGCCCCCTCACCACACCCCGCCCACCAGAGGCAAATGTGCAGCTGTAGCCAATCAAGTGATTTCTCTACTTTGCTTCCCTCTTGGACCTAAAGAAGTCTGCCACTCATGCTGCTGTACAGTCTCTGAACCTTTTCTGGTTCCAAGTACTGCCTGACTCATGAATTGTTTTTTGCGCAAATAAATACTACAATTTAAAGTTTTTCTTTCACAGGATAGTAATAGAGATGCTTTTTTAAAATAAAAATTTAACAGTGTTTTTAATTTTAAAGAAACTATAGTCAAAGTGAAGGAATCACAGTACTTAATGTCAGTGTTTCTACATCCTGAGAGATAATAGGTCTCGAGCAAATCTTCCAAGGGAAAAAAACAAAACAAAACAAAACAAACCTCTGGATACATTTCAAGATCAGATTGTTTAAATTTACATATATTAGTTTAGACAGTCAGCAGCTGCCTGTTAGAAATGACGAAGCTTTGGCACTTTTATTGTATACTTCCTATAGGACCACTTTTCACGTCTCAATTTTTTCACATATTTATGTTTTGATGTGAGGAACTATACCATTTGCGTTGTGTTTTGTAAACTTCATTTCATATATTACAGTTTTTAGTCTTAGTTTTATAACCAAATAGAATCACTGCTGATCTCAAATACCAACTTTAACATTTCAGTTCATCCTTTGACTAGATTTTGTCACCATGTAGAGTGTGTGTGTGTGTGTGTGTGTGTGTGTGTGTGCGCGCGCATGTGTGTGTGTGTCCAAGAAGGGCTCAGTCTTATATGCCTTTTCATGTTTGGAATTTCCATCTTTTATCCCTGTACTTGAATTACCATTTGGCTAGTCGTGACATTTTTGAGCCATGGTTTCTCACCTCAGAACCAAGTAGTCCTGTGTCCATTAGTTTGTGCCATCTGTTGTCACTAGAAAGAAATCTGACGTAAGCCTCCACAGTGTCCCCTGTGCAATTGACTGACTTTTTCTCCCTGAAGTCATGAAATATATTTTCTGTTTTTGAGGTTTGGTCATTCAGTTAGTCTATTTCATAGTTAAGTTCTGTATCAGTTTTTCATGGAACTTGTACATGATTTCTACTGGAGGAATCTGTTCTTAATTTTAGGATGATTTTTTTTCCATTATGAATGATTTCCACCTCCATTTTGTAATTCTATACCTCAAAGATGTCAATAATTCTTACACTGTCTTTTGCCCTCCGTGTCCATTATGTTCTTTCTGTCTTAATTTCTCCTGTTCTGTTCTGTGTTTGCTGTGATGGTCTAAATGATTAAAAATGCAACTCATTTATAAATGAAAACCAGGCATGATATAAACAATAATAGGTCAAGAATGAGGATGTTAGGATTCTAAATTGAAGTGTTTCCTAAAGAGATTTCCTAGCTTGAAACATAGGAAAATAACTAACTCTCTTTCCTACTCCCAGTATTCTTGGAGCTATGAAATAATATTTAGAGAGTACTTCATACAGGTTCTGACATAGTTGCTACTCAACAGATGTGGGTTCTTATTACTTATTGTATTTTCCCTTTTCCATTCAAGATGGAGGAGGGATGGTGTTAAAAATCAAGTTCCAAATACATGTTACATTATAATTGTTCTGGAAGCCACAGTGCGTGAATGATAGATAGAGCCTTGTTTCCTCTGTTATAAGAAGAAATTTCATCTGGCAGAAGAGCAGAGAGAAATGTAAATATGTTTAAACCGTCTGTTTGGCTCTGTAGCTTGTTATAGAAGTTTTGTTTTCTGTTCTTTGCGTTCATTTTCAAGTTTAAATGAAATCTTGGTAACTTACAGAAACCCATCAACTAGTGGACTGTCTTTGACCAATACTTGCTAAGATAGGAAAAGCAGTTTACCATAAAAGTTCTGATTTTACTGTGAGGGAGAGGAATTCCTGATAATGAAATTTGGTCTGCGAAACAAGAAAACTAACCATCAAAAGGCATACATGTAGTTGATTTAGTCTAGATTCATTTCCCCCAATCGGGAATTAGGAGCTCTCGGTTCTCAAGGCTGCTAATTGGCAGCTTGCAGCCTTTGAAGTTTTGCCTAACATTGGCCCTAACGGTGTTTGTAAACATGTCATTTACCAACAGTTTAAAATCAGGAGAGTCCCATAAAAGCTAGGTTTCTGCCTTCTCTTGCACAACCAGATGAGCTGACAACCCTGGGCTGACCTTACTAGCTGGAGCCAGGAGGGCGCACCCTGGGATGGGTGTGTGTAGTCAGGTGACTTTCCTCACGCCCAGTTTCACTCATTTCTGTCAGCTGTCCGAGTCCTGCAGGAGCCATTAGTGTGTCCCCTGGCAATAAGACCACATATTCCTCCTTATTTTTCAAGGAAGTAAACTGAGGCCCAGAGAAGTTAAATGCCAGAGGCAGGAATACAGTCCAGGTGCTTTTGTGACTACTTCTGCGCTTTTACTACATCATGCTGCCCTGCTCCTTGGTCATAACTTTGGACTCACTTTTAAAAGGCAAGTTCTAATTTTCACATGCATCGGTATTACCAGCCAATACTGAGGATTGATTTCTGTGTAACCAAAGAGATCTAATGGAAAAAAAATACTTGACTGAAGTGCTAATATTCAAGATCTTTGTAGAACTAAGATCTTAAAACAAACATTTAAAGCTATAGATGTATCATAGCAGGTATTTTTGGGGGGTGCTGGGGATCAAACTCAGGGCCTTGCGCTTGCTAGGCAAGTGCTCTACCACTGAGCTAAATCCCCAACCACCACAGCAAGTATTTTTGACAGATATATTAAATTTCATCATTAATATATGCAATGATGTCAACATGACAAGAAATTAAAAGGTCAATGTACTGATAAAATCTTTTCATAAAGTATTTTATTAAAAAAGGATGAATCTTACCTGATTATTTAATGAAACATAGTGAATTTTTTTCAGTTTTGTGAAACTTATGTCTTTATGCTTAAATCCATAGAAAATGTTAGGGTTTTGGGGTGGTAAGTACAGGAATTTCAATGTGTCCTTTAGGCATGATTAGTCTTGTTGCTCATGATTCAGAAAGGAAAAACACTCCATATAAATTAGCTTATCCCTGGATAAACCTGTATATCGTTGCTCTGCAGAAACAGATTCATCACTATTTAATATGCTTCTCAATTGGCACATATAATGGGTGGGAATTTTAGAAGAGGTAGTTTTGTTGGTCTTTGATAGAAGTTTACAAAACAAGTTTGTTTGCTTTTTGATTTTTTAAGATTTAGGCTATCTTTTAAAATATAGCATTTATTTAAAATTTAGTATGCAACAACTGACTTTAAATGAATTTTAAGTAGTTTATTTTTATGTAAAGTATACTTTTTATGTGTAAAATAGATCTCATAATTTTAAACTGGGCTTAAATAATGTTGACATTTGAGTTTCGCTAAACTTCAAGCTCTGTAAGGGGAGGGATTTGAATTATTGCATTATTTTATTGGGTATTTGAGAATTAATGATATGGTCAGTCATGTTATGATGCATATTTTTGGGGGGGTTTCTGGGGATCAAATTTAGGGCCTTGCTCTTGCTAGGCAAGCGCTCTACCACTTGAGCCAAATCCCCAACTCTTATGACGCATGTTTTGAAAGTAAGCATGTTCCAACACAACTGATATATTAGGGAACAATCTGAGCAGAATGCAGCCTTCGTTTGCTTCTGCATGATTTACTCCATGAAAAAGACAGTATGAATGCTTTAAACTGTGAGCTACCGAACTAAGCCACATAGAATATACAAAATGCAAAACTCCACACATCTCAGACGTCTGCCAGCTATGTTGGGTCACCACACCTTATCCTCCAAGGTCATGTTTTGCTCCTCTTTCATATTTGTGACCTTTCTTATATAAAAACATGCTCATTCAACATCCCAAGCATGTCTAAACATTGATTCAAAAGAACCAACTAGTGTATGCAAAAGGAAAGCTTTAACATTGAAAAGAAGCTGGAAGTAATTAAGGGTTGAAAGAATCAAAGGATGATGTTGTGTCTCCTGAGCAGCCAGAACAAGGGAATAATCCACACTGCAGATCATCAGAGGCAGTGCTGCAAAAATAATGAAACGCGAGGTACTGCAAACTCAGTAACAAGTTTTAAGAAATAGAAGAAATGGAAATATTGCTGGGTGTGTAGACTGAGGACTAAACCATGAGCAGTCCTTTTCAGAGTGAAAGAGGAGGCCCTAGCATATATGACACCCTGAAAAGAAAATGTTACACACCACCCAAGTGCTCCTTGGTGGTTTGATGGTTTCAAACATCACTAGTTTTCAAATTCTGTTGAGCTAAAACAAAAGAATTTCCAGCAGTAATAGAAAAGTCAGCCAAAGAAGGCTACACAAAATGTCAGTTTTGATGCAAGAGGTATCTGTTAGAAGCGCATACCTCCAGGAATCGCCCTTTCAAGGGTAGGAAAATATGCCCCAGGATTTAAGGCTGTGAAAGCAGTTTTTGTTAGTTCTTCCACCATGTCACAGCAACTTACACACCGCACCCCTTTGCTTCCCACTTCTCTAAGCAAGCTGAGAGTCTTGGTAAAGGTTCAGCACTGCATCCGTGTTTAACATATATAAAACTGTGCTATTGTTCTTATTCCTTCTTTTTGAAAAGGTCCTCCAGGTGAAGATTTGTAAGTGTTATATCTCTAACCATGTTTTTCTCATAAGCCCTGTAGTTTTTATTGTGCAGTTTGCACGGTGATTTTTTTAGGATCACACAGGACCTGCCATACAGCAGAATAGACTGTAGTTAATGAAAAGTAGCATAGAAGTGTTAAGCGGCACGTGACTGGGACAGTACCGTTCCCCATACTAACAGAGTCTAACTGTGACTGCAGGCCAAAAGTGACTCCGCTGCCTGACCCGGGTGTGTGTTCCACCAGGCCCTTTAGCCAGAAAAAAAGAAAAAGATCATAGCCAGTTAGCATATGTGATCTTGTTGGAGCCGTTTGCCAGAAAGACAGCTGAGAACCTGATCATAGAAAGAGTGAGTGTGCTTGCTGCCTGTAGGTCACCTGGAGTAATGGGAAATGCAGACGTCCGTGTTGATTTGTACTGAAAAACAGACTGTTTCTCATGACTGTCTTATGTCCCTCATCCCTCATCTGGAAGCCGGGAATCACTCTCCGGTAAGCTTAACTCCATGATGTCATAGCAGCTGCTATAAAGGGAAGAACAGCTTCCTGCTTGTACTTGTAACTATTTTCAGGAGGAGAAGACAGAAAAACTTGAACGGAGCTTTTAATTAATTATTTAAAGCAGTTAAATGGCAAACTTGAGAGAGATTTACTGCTGCTGTTTCTTCTGATCAGATGGTTTTTGGAGTTACAGGGCTGAGTGATTCAACCTTTGGGCCATCTTCACGTCCTCTGTGGCTCAGGACGCTGTAGGTTCGGCTGGGCGCGGTGGGGCATGCCTGTAATCCGGCTGCTTGGGAGGCCGAAGGAGGAGAATCGCAAGTTCAAGGCCAGCCTGGGCAACTCAGCTCACCCTGTCTCAAAACTTAAAAATAAATGAAAAGGACTAGGGGGATAGCTCAGTGCTCCTTGGGTTCAATCCCCCATACCACGGAGGGGAAGAAGAAAACCGAAGACGTTCCAGTTACTTGAATCTAAAACTGAAGGGAGAAAATAAGAACGTTGTTGCTTTGTTCAAGTAAGTCCATATGTTTAGATGCACTTGTACGTGAAGCAGCATATCATGCTGGCTAAGCAGGCAGATGCTGGCATCTGCCTGTGAGACTAAATTTGTTCTGTCATTTGTGCAATCTGTTTAACCTCCCTGCCTCAGTTTTTTCATCTGTAAATCGGGGACAATAAAACTGTCTACTTCAAAAAGTATGAGGATTAAATGACATACTATTTTCAAATCCTCAGTAATGTTCCCAGCACACATTAAGTGCTCAGTAAATGCTAGAGTAGTGACAGTGAACTGCAACCCAACCCACTTATTTATTGCAAAGTGCCAACACTGCAATTAAACCTGAGGACTGAGGTATTAGTTTAGAAAAAACAACTCTACATTAACATCTTTTGTCTTAAAAGAAAAACACAGCGATACTTGTGCCATAAGTTCGCCACCACTGTGCTAGAGGCTGGTAGTAGTGTATGACCGAGAAGATGTAATTGCTTGGAAAACTAGAACTTTCCTAAGGCAGAAAGAGAAAGTATGCTTCCCTTGGTAGGGTACAGGTGCCAAAGCGCCAAGGAGCTGGCTGTCTCTGTAGGCAGAAGCCAGATGGTGACATCTAGGCCTTCAGTAAAACCTGACTAACTGTGGCATGTGAATATTGTAGCCAGTATCATTTACATTTATACCAACTCTGTTTATAATCTTGGATAAATCTTCCATATTTATGCATTATACATATTTTGTATGTATTATACACATTTGTACATCACAATGCCAAGTCTTTTCATTTCCTCTGTTACTTAGAGGCTGTAAACCAGCATTGTCCAGTAGAAATAAAATGTAGCCACATACGTAATTTTAAATTTTCCAGTAGCAACATTTTCTTAAAAAAAAGTCAGAGCAGGTGAAAATAGCTTTAATAATGGGTTTTATTTAAGCCACTGTCACCAAATGTAATCAACATAAAAATGATTAATCACATGTCTAACATGTCCTTTACTTCAGTACTGTCTTTGAAATTCATTGTGAACAAGCCATCTGCATTCAGGCCAGCCACGTTTCCGGCAGTGAGCAGCACGTGTGTGTAACAGCTACATATCGGACTACACAGCTCTGAAGTTCTGTCTGAAGCCGCTCATCAGGGGCCCTTAGCTTCAGCTCTAATCTCTCCTTATACTGCTTGTGGAAAATCTTGCAAAACTCAGGTTTTATTCAGCAGTGTCCTGTGTGTGAGTAACTGTTAATTTTCTCTCTTCCCATCTTTCCCCTTTCTTCTTCCATAAATCCTGCTAGAATTAAGAGCATCCGATTAAACATGGCTAAAACCAAATTCCTTTTTTGTCTGATTTCTTTCCTCACTTCCAGATCTCGTGTAATTCCAAAATGTTTTCAACTCTTCTCTGTTCCTCTGTCTTAGTACATCCTTTCACTTCTTTCTTCCAGTGTAATATATGGTTCCTTTTTTGCTAACCTAACTAAAGCTTGATTCCTGTATTGATCATACTCCACTTGGGCTTCCTGATACATTAACCTGCTTGTTCCAAAACTATTCCAATCACTGGACTTTAAATCTGAGCATTATTATCTTCAACAGTTTGTGAACATTGATTAAAGACCTACACTAGGTACATTTTAGAAGAGAAGCATTTCAAATACTTATGTATGTATGTATGTTTTTCTTGGTTGATCAAGCTGGGCAGAGTGGTGCACACCTGTAATCCCAGCACTCTGGAGGCAGAGGCAGGAGGATCACAAATTTGAACCCATCTTGTACAACTTAGTGACTCAGTGAGAGGCTCAAAATTTTAAAAAGTGAAAAAAGGGACTGGAGATATATTTTAGTATGAAGGCCCTGGGTTCAATTGCCAGTTCCCCTCCAAAAAAGCTTAAATGTGTATTCCAACTCAGAAAAACAAATTGCAATGCCTGAGAACCAGAGAACAAAGACCAGAGTCTAGAAGGTGTCTGTTTGTCTACCTTCTGGAAAATATCTGCAAAATTGAGCCATTTTGGAATGATGAGTGTGAGGAACGGAAGTGCCTGTTCACGTTAGCAAAGACTGGAAATGAGAACATATGTGTTAGCCGGTTGCATTACTGTAACAAATGCCTGAGAGAAATCAACTTGGAAAAGACTTATTTTTGCTCTGTGTTATGGAGGCTTCAGTTCATGATTGCTTTGCTTTGGGGCCCTTGGTGAAATAGCACAGCCTGGCAAGGAGCATGTGGGGAAGCAAAGCCGCTGCCCTCGAGACGGTGGGAGAGCAAGAGAGGAAGAAGTGTCCAGGGCCCAGTGATCGGAAGGCCTCCTGGCAGGCCCTGCCTCTTGAAGTTCCTGCCACTTACTGCCCAGCTGGGGAGTAAGCCTTTAACATGTGGGCCTTTGGGGGACATTGAAGTTCCAAGTTATTGCAGTACACAAGGGAAAAATGTGCCTTTCCAAATCCTTTAAAATAAGGATTAACATCCAGGTCCTTTACTCTGCAGAATCTTTTTGTTGCCCCTCCTCCCAGATAGTTCATAATTCATTTTTTTCAAAAGAGGTTTTTGTTTTTGTGGAGCCGGGGATCAAACTCATGCTGGGCAAGTATTCTACCACTGAGCTTCATCGTCAGCCCTCCTTCATAATTTGTAACCCTATTTGCACATCAGAATCCCTGGGAAGTTTGTGGGGAAAAAAATGCCAGTACTTGGGCCACAAGTAGGCCAGTTAAGTCACAGTCTCTGAATCCAGGTTCAGTCATAAGCCTGGTGTCAAGACCTGCAATCAGCTCCGTTACCCATCTCTGTAGTTTGACCCTTGTTTGGAATAATTTACTCCATATTCTAAAGGCTCATGTTATTTTCGAGATTTGTCTTCTTTCATTTACCAGTGAAAGTCCAGGTCTAGGGAGATTACAATCAGCCAGATATTGAGGGGCACAGCTAAGACTAGGACCCTTCTGGAAGGCAAGAATGCAAGTTATCTAGCCCAGAGGACAGAGTGGTGAGCTAACACCACATTCCTCCTGCTGACAGATGATGGGAACCAAGGAGCAGCACACAGAGTAATCAGCATGGATTAGGGCCAGCTAGGAAGGGACAGACCTGAGGTCCTACAGACAAGTGAGAGTAATTCAGAGGCCATTCAGGAACAACATAACATAATGGCTCTCAAAGTTCAGTGTGCATGAGAAGCAACTGGGGGCTTCTTAGAGAGGGATCTTCTGGGTCCTACCCCAGAGAGTCTGGCTCCAGTTATTCCAGAGGAAAGCTGAGAAGGGACAAGTTGATTCTGATATGAATGATTTGAGGACATCTGACAGGGACCATTATAGGCACTCGTGTATGGTAGAAAATCACTGTTGGCTTCCAGAGACTGGCTGGCTGACTTCTAGAAAGTGAAGATGGGTGGGTTGGTTATTGGTCTATGTCTACCACCCTTCGGAGGACAGGACATAGGATAGATAAGGGAGAATAACACAGAAGATCATCCTGGCAAGACTGAGTAAATTTAGAATTTGCAATTTAAAGACTGGTATCAGCCAAAATGGTTCTCAGTTGTTATCACGTGAGGTAAAGAAGGACTTTTTTATATACTCTCAAAGTGGTCCAGCTCTGTAACATTCAAGCAAGAAGTATAGTGGTGCTATTTCTATAGTATTTTAAAATTTGCAAAGACTTTCAATTACTTTCAAATAATCTTCTCATTTAAAGTGGATAGGATAAATGATATTTCCTATACTTTACTGATTTGAGTAAACATACTAATGTTCACCTAGGTAGCACCAGAAAGACTAAGGGCTACGAATTTGCTGACTCCATACTGTACTGTATAGTAGAAGCAGAATAATATGATATAGACTGTGAACTTTGGGAAATAGGCATATGTGGATGGAATCTTAGTCCTGTTATAAGCAGAGTGACCTTGAGCAACTTCTTTACTTTCTCTGAATTTCAGTTTTCTCATCTGTAAAATGCAGATAATAGTATCTTCCTCATGGGGCTGTTAAATGAGATAATTTTTAAAATATGTCCGGCACATACTTGTTGAGTAAATGGACCACCTTGAGGATAAGTAGAAAAGAAAACGGCTTAAGAAAATGAGGATTTAGCATATGGAACACATATTGAAGTTGGGATCTGATTCTAATTAATGAGTAGAATATTGATGGAATTTTGAGCTTGTGGGTTGCCTAGCAACTCAAACTAACTCAATACCACTGGCTACCAAAGTTGTTTTTAATCAAAGCAGTAATTAAACTGCTCTTAAGAAGCTGAAGGCTGTAAGCAGACAAAAAGATTCCCCTATGAATTTGGGAGTGTGCAGGACATTTTGAAAACATGATACCTCAAATTCTCAGTGTATATGTGCTGAAATATCTTGGAAATATGGATTCTTCCTACTTCTATGCCCCTAAGGGACAAACGATGTTAGTACATCCCATGTGGGAGGTGGGCGGATGGGGAAGGCAGAGTGCTTGTACTTCTGTCCTCATGTATTCAGTCAATGTTCACTTTGTGCCAAGGGTCAGACATACAAAACCATTTGCCTTTGCCCCTGCTGCCCTTTAGAATTTCAGCGTCCAAGAGAGGAATCAGTCAGTGTTAAATAATAATATGGCAAATTTTTTCCTGAGTGACTGTCTGTGTCTCCAGCAGTCTTCTAAGCATTATGGATTGAGCAGTATAAGGAGGCATAGCAAGTCTTAAATATCCACTGATAGGGTTTTTATTTTCTTGGCAAACCAATCCTGGAGGAATATCTCCTTTGCTTTCCCAGCACATTCATACAGCCTGATTCATGGCCTTTAGAGGCAGCTTTGTGCTTGCTGGCAAGGGATGAGACTGGGCGGAGGGGGACTAGCGTGTCCACCAGGCTGGATGTGACTTATATCACATCACTCCTTTACCTCAATCCAGGGACTTCACCAGTCGGTGCCCTGCTTTTCTCATTTGTGAGCTGGGCATGATTTAGATTCTGCCTCCTGCGGGCAAGAGTATGATATAATGAGGTAATAAATGTAAAAGTTCTGAGAGGGTAAGTGCAATTTCTGAGCTAATCATCAATTTGCTACCAGGTTCATATTGCCTTCCACTGAACATTTTGCGTCTTCTTTTACATTTTCTATTCCTTTATAACTCACAGTCTTACAATTCAAAAAGAAAAAAAAGGGAGGTGTGATCTTGGGACCATTGTTTTAATTTGCACTGACTGTTGTCTCCATCATTTGTAGCTCACTGTGGTAATTTTTTTTGCAGGGAAGATCAACTTTATTGCTGTAGGAAGAGATCCATTGTGCCCCTTTGGCATTTCAGCATTTATTTACACACAAACATGACGTAAGGCCTTAAGGGCCTTCGTGGCTGGCGGTTGGTCGATGAATAGCATTCAGTGATCACACAGTGCTGCCGGCATTTAGAGAGGGCTGCTCCTGCTCAGCACCTGCCCCTGTCAGTTCTCCCTCTTCTATTAAAGTGCATCTGTTTTGGTGATGGAATAAAAACACATCAAGTGGAGAAAGGCTGGGTGTGGAGTAATTTAATCGGGGCAAGTCAGCACGCTTGAGCAATACAGTGTCAAGGATAGAAAGATGGTTTGGTAGCAGCTTAATGAGTCAGAAGTAGCCTAGAAAGGGCTGGGCCGGAAGCGTAGTTCCTCTTACAGCCTACTGGATCACACTTCTGGAATGTGGGGACCCCAGGATATCCCCCTGATCAAGATTCGTAAGAGGACAAGATTTCCCTAAATTCCCTTCTGAAATACCACAAGCGTTTTACATGGCCTTTCCCTATTAACTTCATGTTAACATTTTATTGAGGATTATTAATTTTTAAGTAAGTTCAAACCGAAGTTCAGAGCTCTACCAGCAATTCTTTTGAATATTGGCTTTGGTGGCTGTGTTCGGTATCCTGAAGAATTGATAGATTTAAGATATCCTAGTTTTAAAAGTAAAACAGCAGGGAGACTGACATTTGCAGATTGGCATTTCATAGTTCTTACTATTCACTGCATTTTTAAAAACTTTTCTTTGTTTAGACGCCCTGATAGTATAGAATTTTGTATTTTGTTTAGAAGGGAAGAAATTGAACATGTTCAGGATACCAGTCTGCCATGTATCTCAAGATCTAGCAGATGGGGTGGGGAAGAGAATAATCAGAGATCTGCATAATGCTTGAAATGTATTTGAAAACATGTACAAATATCGGTATGACTGTGAGTTTGTAGGTCTAAGTACTTTTTCTCTGCCTCTCTCCTTCCTTCTTCCCTTTATCCTATCCTTGCCATGGTCTTATAGTCATTTCTCGCTGGGAAAAAGAATCACTAGCCAAGAAGAAAACCCAGAAACTTCACTGAGAGCAGCCTCTGTATTTCCATTTCTAGTTCAGGGGTGATTACTCTGCTCCCTTTTTTTTTTTTTTTTTTGGTGCTGGGGATCGAACTCAGGGCCTTGTGCTTGCAAGGCGAGCACTCTAAACTTCTCCCTTTTTATTCACCGCTGTGTGTGTACTGTTTTATTTCTATGGGACAAGATCTGTGATATCCAAGACTTGATTAACAGGTGTTCTGGAAAATTATTTCAAAAATAAAACACTAAATATAGCACACAAGTTCAAGGCTTTTGAATGTTATTATGTTTTTTAAAAAATAAACTTAGTGAATCCTTTACACTGAAACCATTTATTCTTAGGAAAGCTACTGGTAAATGATACATATATCCTGCAGCTCTATTATCATGGCGAATTCTCTCCTGACTCAGGTCACATAGTAGCGTTTTTACCATATGGCTGAAAGGGTAGAGAATATATGTGCAGAGGAACAGCCAGTAACGTTTTTGACCATCTGGTAAACAAATACGTAAGCAGCAGGAGAATTAGTGTTTAGTTATACGGATGCCACCTTTAACCCAAAATTACCACCAATAACACAAAATAATACTAAATGTATTTTTCAAATAATTTCAATCTAGTAGACATTTTCATAGTATGTGTTCTTGCACTCTGACTCTTAATTATGTGTTTATGTTTATTGACTTACTAGAGCTCTTTTTACTCCCAAATTCAAAACATATTCCATGTTCAGATCCAAGCACATGAGCATCACCAAGTGCCAGAGTTCTGCTCTGTGAATGACCACTGTGTGTCCTCAGATAAATTTCTTGGCCTCTCTGAGCCTTGAGTGCTTAAGTGTAAAGAGTGAATAACAGAGCGTTAGCTAGTCATTCTCCAATGGGTAGGCCATGGAGGAGCATGAATTCATCCATCAAATCACATGAAGAACGTGTTCAAAATACAAACACCTGGGCCATGCACTCAGCAACTGTGATTGTGTCTGGAAGCGGCCTGCAAAGCTGCAGTTTTAGATGCTTTCTCCAGTGACTCGGGTACTGAACACTTCTGTAGAGACCAGCACTCAGCTACCCTGAAAAACAGGTAGCTAGCGAATTCTAATAAAAATGCTTTTCTATGACAGAAATTTAATTAACGCTAGGCAGCATTCGTGCTTAAAATATTCTAACTCCATAGAAAATAGGAGGTCAGTTTGCATAAGTAATGCACAAGTAATGTTGATTCATTAAATACTGTATTTCTGCACTCTTTTGGTTTAATTAGATCATTTATCCTTTTTTTCTCTTGCACAGGAAATAGCAAAATATTTGTGGACTGGGTCTAAATCAGGAGCCTGGAGGAATGACCTGGAAACTTGCATGGGATTCTTAGTCTTTCAAGCTCCGTACCCACTGAACCTTTAATCCCTGCCAACACCAGTGTCTCGGCTCCGTCTGGTTGTGAAGACGGAGCAAAACTCTGCTGATGGAAAAGCAAAAGGCTTAATGACTTGCTTCAGTAGCATCTAAAGTCATTTGAAACCGAACCAGACAGTCGTACAGCCATGGAAAAGAATTCAAGCCTGTGGAAGAACCTAATAGATGAGCACCCAGTCTGCACAACCTGGAAGCCGGAGGCCGAAGGAGCCATTTATCATCTTGCCAGTATTTTTTTTGTAGTGGGTTTCATGGGTGGCAGTGGATTCTTCGGTCTCCTTTATGTCTTCAGTTTGCTGGGGCTGGGTTTTCTCTGCTCTGCAGTCTGGGCATGGGTAGACGTCTGTGCTGCTGACATATTTTCCTGGAATTTTGTACTGTTTGTCATCTGCTTCATGCAATTTGTTCATATTGCATATCAAGTTCGCAGCATATCTTTTGCCCGAGAATTCCAGGTGTTGTACAGCTCCCTCTTCCAGCCCCTGGGGACCTCTTTGCCTGTCTTCAGAACGATTGCTTTGAGCTCCGAAGTGGTTACTCTGGAAAAGGAGCACTGCTATGCCATGCAGGGGAAAACCTCCATTGATAAGCTCTCCCTGCTTGTCTCAGGAAGGTCTGTACCCTCGGTGCTTGCCTGTCTTTCCTCTGTGTTAATTGTTTGTGTTTCTCTGCACTGTAGTCACCCATCTGAGTAGAGTGCAATCCTGGGTGGCATGTAGCACCCTTGGGAAAGTCTTTGAGACAGAAATCATGGATCTAGAGCACACAGCATTGTTTACTCGAAGCAGAAAGTAATCTAGAATCTTACTTTCTTTGTCTTAGAAATTAAATGATGTGAGTCTTAGAACTAAAGCATGAATTTATCTGGATATGATATTTGTTTCCTAGCTAATCACTGAAAGTCAAGAAATGTATGATGCCAGTTTCAATTAAAAAGATACTGATGCTGGTATGCAAACTATTTCAAAGAGTCACTTTGACAGGGCATTCTTGTGACAGAGAACTTTCAGTTTTATAATTATCAAATTTGTTCCATAAATTGTAGCATTTGCCCATTTATTGGAAACAGGAAGGAGAACCTCAAGGAGATATATAGAAACCTAAACTTTGGGGAAGGAAACAACAATATATTTATTCAGGTTTTTAAAAAGTTAAAACTTTAGTTTACATAGCAGATCTCCTGTATGTTCTTAAATGTTGTCCTGTTTAATTTAAAATTCTTGACTAAATGTGTTGAAACTTTAATAGAAGTATAAAATACACACATAGGGGCTGGGGATTTAGCTCAGTGATTAGAGTGCTTGCCTTGCAAGCACAAGGGCCTGAGTTCGATCCCCAGCACCACCAAAAAAAAAAAAAAATACACACATAAATGAACACGTATTATAAATGTGCAACTTGATTAATTTTCTGGTGAGTTTCACTCAATAGTCCAGATTCCTCAGTGAGGAATATCCGTATGTGAACCTCGTAGGATATTGTGTCACTTATTGTCATATATGAATTTAATGTTTTGCCTTCAGAATTCTAAAGGACAAAAAGGTAGCTGAAGATCTGAAGCACATTTCCCTTCCCACTTCCCCACTCTATCTTCTTCCCTCATAAATGATGTTCTGGTATTTTGATAGGATCAGAGTGACAGTTGATGGCGAATTTCTGCACTACATTTTCCCCTTTCAGTTTCTGGATTCTCCTGAGTGGGATTCACTGAGACCCACAGAAGAAGGCATTTTTCAGGTAAGGAATAACTAGACCACCCAGTTAATGCTCCGTCCTCCCAAACAGATAAACTGTGTTTGTTGAAACCAGCAAGCAAACAAATAGAACAGCAGATAACACAAGAATAATTTATACTTAACTTTAGGGTGTGCTTAGAAACATACATGGCTGCCAAATTCTGTTTGAGTCCTGCTGATTAATGCCATTTTTTAGATTCTACAGTGAGGAAAGCAAGTAGTATATGTGCTGTGATCAAAATGTATGGTGAAAGTTTAAATTTTAAAAAATGCTTTACAGTAAAAGACAACCTGTTCACTCACCCTCCCTTTTTCTCAGCTTGGCTGCTGTTTTAAAGTTTGCCCTTCCTCAGATTTGGATTTTTATTACAGATCTAAAGCCCTTTCAGTTTTATACTGATTAAATCAGTCCTGCAGTATTTGATTTTAAAAAAGACACATTGCTATTATTCTCGCTCAAAATACTGCCCCTAACTTCTGGCTCTTCCCCAAAGTCAAAATGAATGACCACGAGAAGTAAACATTTTGAATGGATTCAGGACGTTAAGGCAGCCAGGAATAGAGCAACTGAAGACTGTAATACATGTTTTTTTTTTTTTTGTAGCGAAGTTTCCATTTACAGTTCAGGTTAAGTTGAAATTAGTTTGACTAGATTTTCCTCTTTCAGTTTTACGTGCAGAAGATTGAATCTAGACCCATATCTCTCACTATGTACTAAACTAAAAATTTACTTAAATTTAAACTACAGCATATTTTTTGATCATGTCTCATAAATGATAAGAAGGAATCTGTGATAAATATTCTTAAGTTCTCTTTGTATAACTGTGTATTGGAATTAAAATATAATCACTGAGATTTGACTATAAATTAAACACTGCCAATATGGCAATTTAGAAAATACCAAGAACAAAAAATGACTTATTACAAAATGCATTTTTTAAACTTAAAATATTGATAGATTTCAGTTATATTTTAGCAATAGAATGCTAAGCTTATGTTACTGCTTCTATATCTAGTAGTTTTGAAAGATAATTGTTCAGTAGGTTCTATTTAGCCTGCTATACTGTTTCCTATGAATTAATACACATATATGTATATATATATATATATATATACACATTTGGAAACACAAATTCATATACATATGCAAAATAGGCATATAAATTCTCTATTGTACTACAGAAACTGAGTTAGGTTTAGATGTCCACAACCTCAGAACTGACTTGGTTATACTTTTCTAACGTTAACCAACTTTGACATTTTTAATATCAAGTATTCAAACTTAGAAAAACAAGTAAACTGGAGACAGGCACAACATTATGATGATAATTTTTTTGGAGTTTGAACAGTTTATTGGATGCCAGGAAGCCCTGGTCGGGAAGTAGGGTATGAAACGGAAGGGAAGGGAAGAAACCAAGTGAGGGTGCATAGTCCAGTGATCTATCTGTGGGCAAAAGGAGGTGAGTCCCACCAGGGACCTCAATATTATGATCATTTTGAATTACATATGTAGTAAGAAAATTATATGTAGCTTGTATGAGTAGTATAGATTACACATGTAGTAATAGACTGTGTCAGTTCTTTTTTTGTTGTTTTACAATATATTGTGGGTCAGTGGGATTTCTTAAACTAAAAAAAGTCTGCAAATGAAATGCATTTAAACTTTGGGGCAGGAAAAATGTGATTGGATTTCTTGCTTACTAGCCTCTATTTGTAATGTTTTTTAGGTAACCCTCACAGCAGAAACTGATTGCCGATATGTATCTTGGAGAAGAAAGAAATTATATTTGCTTTTTGCTCAGCACCGTTACATCTCCCGCCTGTTTTCAGTTTTAATTGGCAGTGACATAGCAGATAAACTCTATGCCTTGAATGACAGGATATATATTGGAAAAAGATACCACTATGACATTCGGTTACCCAACTACTATCAAATGTCAAGTCCAGAAATGCCCAGATCACCCCTGACAGAACCATTTCGGAATCCTGGGCGATATTGTAATAAACGACATTAAAATCTGAAGTTTCATCACTATTGTAAAAAGACTCTTCATCATTCCCCCAAAGAAATAGCAAAATACAGAAGACTGAGCTCACTGATATTTTTATAAATCAAATCCAGAGGCAAGGTGCCAATGCCAGGTGTTTTACTCATCTCAACTTCTGCTCTGTGAATAAACTTCACAAACTTTTCTTGTATTTCTTAGTGTTATAATTGGGCAAGGGGATGAAAAACTGTGAGCAGTTTGCTCTTTTCTGCATCAGAACTGGGAGAATGCAGTTGCACATTCTCAGATACTTGCTCTGATTTTCTCAAGTGCATCATCTTGCTTGGTAGGCTTTGGCGTCGCTTCTCAGGAAGCAGCCTGCAAGCATTCTCTGCATGAGAGTGGACTGCTATGGGTCACATAAACATTTCCAGAATTCACGTTTTGGCTACAACCTCTGAGGAAAGCAAAATGTATTACTGTGGTAGGCTGCAATTGTTTATTTTACATGTGAAGTTATTTGACTAAAAGCTAGAATAAATGCAAGAGATAATATGCTAATCTTGAAGACTATTTTCTTGTTAGTAAGTCCTAAGCTTGATTTTTATAATACTATTTAAAAAGTGGTATAACATGGAAAATGAAACTATATAATGAATTAAAAAGAATGCCTGTGAACAAGTAGTCAAAGTTCTGCATCGTATATCTATTTCCCAGGTTCAGTTAAAAGAGCGAAGCTCGGTGGTCTGACCAGACACGGAAGTACTTGTGACAAATACTCAGCCCACGGTGCACCCACACACCCACACTACCTTCAGCCGTTCTTACAGCCTTGTAAGAGGAGCTGAAGAAAAAGACACCCTTAGTTGTAAATTTGACCCTATCTTTGGAAAGCTGGTTTTCTGAAGACCATGGGTAGGCCGTGCTCTTTGGTAGAAAGATACATTAAGCACTTAACAAATAAATGGGCACCGAGCTCATTCTGTGGCCACACGTGTTGACCCAGGAACTGAAGATACATCAACCAACAGAAGGGATCCCGTCCCTCCTGGAGCTTGAATTACGGTTCAAAAATGATAGACCTACAGAGAAAGACAAATGAAAGAAGGTGGATAGGAAAGGGCATTGTGGTTTTAATAGGTCAAGAGAGGCCTCAGCAAGGTGACGTTTGAACAGAAACATAAAGAGGCAGAGATTCTACACAGACAGCTGGGGGAAGAGCCATCTGGTCAGAGGAGACAGCGCATGAGGTGGGCAAGTCAGCAAAGGAAACAGCATGAGGCAGGCAGGACCCCGGCCCAGCGTGGGTCCCAGAGGCTGTGCGCAGAAAGTGTGTCAGGAAGAAAGGAGTGATGAACTAGCTGAAATGTGGCCAGCGGTGGAATGACACAAAGTCTGGGAATAAACCATTGCATTGAGCAATGTGAAGTCACTGGAGAACCTAACAGGAACAACTTTGGTAGAGTGATTTGGGATGAAAACTTGACAAAAGCAGGTTAATGAAGAATGGGAGATAAGATGTTGAAATGAGTGCAAAGCCCTGCATTCGATCCCCAGCACCAAAAAAAAAAAGTTGGAACAGCATGGATAAGTTTTTCAAGTGGTTTTGCTGGGAAGAGACATAGAAATGGACAGTATCATGAATGAAAAATGGAGAAGTCAACAGAGGTAGTTGTTAGCTTTTTTTCTTTTTCTTTTTCTTTTTTTTTTTTTTGGTGCTGGGGCTTGAACTCAGGGCCTTGCACTTGCTAGGCAAGTTTGCTACCACTGGGCTAAATCCCCAACCCCCATTACCATCTTTCAAGGCAAGAAAAATAACAGTAAACTTGCATGTAGATGACTCTTCCCAAAGTGAGGAGTAAATCCCTGGAGTAATGACCTTGAGCAGAAGGGTGATGATGGGTTGAGTGGCCTTGAACAGGACAGTTCATGGTGAGTAAGGAAAGGAGGCAGAGTAGTATTGTGTGGGAATGCAGTCGTCAGCAAGGGGGAGATGCATGCTTGTGAAAGTTCGCTCATGATTACTTCTATTTTCTGTGACCTAGGAAGCAAATTCAGCAAGAGGGACGAGGGACGAATTATGGGGTGATGTAAAGTATATTACATTTTCTGTACGTTAGCACGTGCTGTGAGTGAGACAGCACGGCAAGGTCTGAATATTCATGTGGATGACCTGCGGAGCTCTTCAAATTCAGCATGCACGAAGGAAATAGCTGGGACGTTTTCTTCTATCTTTGGCCACACATGGTCTCATGGCAGCTCTCAGCCTCAGTCATAGAGTCAAAGATCTCCAGGAAGCACCCACTGGGTTGTCAGTGGGCTTTGTGATGGCCCCAAGAGAAATTTAGATTTAGAAATCTTTGTGTCTTTCAGACTTTGTGGCCTGGTGTGGTAGCACATGCCTGTAATCCCAGCACTCGGGAGGCTGAAGCAGGAGGATCACAGTGAGCTCAAGGCCAGCCTGGACTACGTAGTGAGGCCTTGTCTCAAGAAAAAAAAAAAGACTGTGGTATTAAATACTAAAATAAAGAGCAGCCCACCTTAAAGCAATAATTTAATAAATTAGTACCAGGTAATAATTAGCAGGGATTAATGATCAGGTAATCAGCTTGCTAATCATGAAAGTCAACAAAATCACACAGGACAGAATGTAGTTTTTTGGTTCAAATCACATGGCAGAGGAAGAAGAAGATTTTCATTTACAAGTTTTCCACAAATCTAACTATTTTGGGTACGAGAAGGAAGGGTTACACATATAGTAGGGTAAAAGGATGCTGAAAGAGGGGAGAGGATTGCTTCAAATACCTCAAAATCTTCACTTCTTATAGGGCTGGCACTATTCCTTCATAATAACAGGCTACAAACACCTTGATCTGCACCCAAGTTTTGTGATTTAAAAAAAAAAAACTTACAGTGACTTCTTCGTAGCTATGTGGTATGTCTGATTTGAAAGGTCTAGCAAACCGCATTTTATGTCAAAATGCTCTAATTAACCTAGGCAGAAAGCAAAAATGACAAATATCCTAGAATAATACTCCCAAATTGTAATACCATGGTTCATTTAAATTTTAATATCTATTAAAAATTGGGCTCATTTTAGTTTCAGCCTATTTCCATCCCTAAATTTCTTTGGTTCTCTTATTATCAGTAAGAATACAAGAAGAATGAAATATGAGGCTGTGTTCTTCTGTGAAAATGTTTTATGGGTTTGTATACAAGATCTTCATATTCATAAATAAATGGAGCTTCTGCTCAGAAAGTATTAAGAATTTAAAGATGGAGATGGCAAAGCATTACACCAAGTTCAGGGCTCTTCTGTGTCTGAGGCCCTTCATGATTTTCCGGGAAGCTTGCCCTGGCCCAAGAGTTGTCCCTGTGATTCTAAGTAACCAGAGTGATTGCCTTGTTCTGTTCTCAATTTCATGGTTGGGAGAGACTCTTGAGAAGTAGTAAGGGGTAAAGGAAGTGATTTTGACACAAAATGAGTCCATAAACACTGGAACCCCAGTCATCAAAGCAGGTCCCCTGAGGCTGCAGACCTCTTTTGCAGGCCTTTACTTCACTGGAATATTTGGAGATTTCCCCTCTGGGCTAGTTCCTTGAAACTGATTTGACCCCTGTGCAAATACGAGAAAGCACCAGTGTGATTTGCCTTAGACTCACATCCCTAGGAACTCACGGCCCTAAGATTAATCTACTGTAAAGAATATTATGATTCTCTCTGAGCACTTATGAAGAATTTTTCTCTCCTCTTCAACAGAGAAGGAAAAAGAAATTAATTTATTCTCCTCTTCTCTGGATAAGCTCTGGATGTCACATTATTACGTTCCCACAGACACAGAAGGACAGAATTGATTTGCCAGAGGATTTACAGAGCATTTACAAAGCAAACCAAACTAGACAGACAGTACATAGTATATTGCAATATGCATTGTACAATATGATGTACATAAAGTGCCTGGTTTGGCCAAAAGCATACATTTATATGTGGCACTGAATGGCACTTTGGGTTCATGCTTCCCCATATTGTACATTGTTCGCGAAATTAACTTTCAGAAATGATGTCCCAAATTAATATTCTTATAAAAGTTTTTATGCATAGAACTACCAATAGGCCCAATGAATTCCACTACTTTTTCATTTTACTAAGATTTAATTCATACATGTAAAATACAATAAATATGATTATCATATGGACTTATAATAAAATATGTTTAATTTGACCAAAGTTCATACTGTAATGAAAAGATGTGGCAAGATTGAATAGTTAGTTTAGTTCTTTGTCATATAATCATGAGTATTATCATTTTAATAATGAATTGTGCGTTTGCATATAATATCAGCATGGTTGAAAAAAATCTGAAGTTTTATTATCATGTTAAATTTCAGCAGTTTTAAAACCTGCTAGCCATTGAAGATTGACAGGGAACTTTAAAATATTTTTTCTCCTTAAAAACTGATTTGTAGGGGTTGGGGATTTAGTTCAAGTGGTAGAGTGCTTGCCTAGGTAAGCACAAGGCCCTGAGTTCGATCCCCAGCACTCCCTGCAACAAAAAAAAACAAAACAAAAACTGATTTGTGCCTTGAACTATAATTTCCCCTTTACTTTTCAATTAAAACTATGGCAATCTTTATGCATATACTTTTATTTTATTTATAGGATTCCAAAATATTTGTTTTGACATAATTTTATCATAGGACTTTAGCTCCACCAGATATAACACTAGATATTTTGGGTCATCAAAATTGAGATTGTCAGGGTTTGGTTTGGTGCTCAGACAAATCACCAGGGCTGGCAGCAGCTAGTCAGGCATGGAACTTTATTGTCAGGGGAGAATCAGACGGACCACCCTGCAGGTAGAGAGATGGCCCGTTTTGACATTCGGATCAGGGGGCCTTATATACAGCTTTTCGCCCTGCAGGCTTTTTGTATGAGTGGGGTTTTGGCGCGGGCGGGTTGGGGGGCTGCCTTCCTAGAACTCTCTAACCACCCAAAGGGCCACTTTCTTGGTAGAGGCCTGGAGGGGCACTTTCTTGGAACTTTGTACCGGCCAGAAGGGCCACTTTCTTGGTAGTGGCCTGGGGCCTCTTTTCCCAGAAACCGCCATTTGCTCGGGACCAGGGAATGGGTCAGCCTAACAGAGATTAGTACTCATTAAATATAAAATTATCTCCCAAGTTATGAAATTACAAAACAATGCTTTAAATCTGTTTAGTATTTTATAGTTTGCAAAGGACATGTGCTTTCATTTGCTTGTTTCTTTGATCATCCTCATTTCACGGATAAAGGTTAGAGAGGCTGAATCAGTTTGTAAATGGTGACACTTTGCATGAGCTTCGTTCTTCCAAATCAGTATTCTGGCATTTTTTCATGGTACATTGTTTTCTGGACTATGTTCCTGGCTTGGAGAATATGAAAGTGCCTCCAGTCTAAATTGAAGGGAAATTCAATGCCAAAATGCTAATTACCTATCTTCTGAATTTGTCAGTGATAGCATGAGGAACATTAGCCAAACACTAATCCTTCGTCTGAATCATCACCAGCTAGCTTGTGCTCAAATGAGGTCTACAATTAAAATGTATAATTACACGTAATGGCACTAAAATGGCTGTAAGTTTGTATGATGAAAGAGGTTGGCCGAGTTTCTTTGAGGTGGTTTAAGTAAGTTCTAGGTCTGTCCACACCTCATGTGAGAACTCTCTAGATGTCTTACTGGGAAGCCTTCCTCATCTCACACCATCATGCTTTCTGTACTACCTACTCTCCTTCTTATGTTATAGGAAAATTAACTCACTGCCCTCTGTGGTACTAGTAGTCTCTTCTCTCAGATAAAATAAAACTTCATGTTCAATGCAATTTTGTAAAGTGAAGCTTTCTAAAGTAGTTGGCAATAAAGGCTTTAAGATATGAAAAATATTTTTGGTGTGATGTAAGTGGTTCTTAAAGGACAGGGTATTACTGTGGGATGTCAATTAGTTTCTTTGAGAAAAAGGTTTAGCTAGTGAAAAAGCACAATATCTAGTTTTGTGAGAAAAGAAATTCTTTTAATCTCTCCTACTAGTACATACCGTATTCATCAGTTGGTAACAGTTTCCTGTGCATGATAACAACTTTGGAAGTATTTGTTGCAGAAAAGAAAAATAATCGTACCTGTTCTTGAATCTGAATTTTAACACTCATTCTCCCAATTTTATTTGAATCATGGAGTGCCCTGGTAGTTTTATCATGAAATAATATGTAATATCTGTAAGAATGCCATTTTTTCTTGCTTGTGCCATTAAATTTTGCACAACACTTTTCAGAATGCATAATTATTAGTTTTTAGATGCCAAGATCACTCTTTGGGTTGAAAATTTTGCAAATTGATTTTACCTAGAGACCCTTTATGTTGGAAATGTTAAAAGATAAACTTAGGCATGTTAAAATTTAGAAGTTTATTTGAGCATGCATTGGGCAGCACTAGGCCACAGACAGTTCAGCGCTTCCCTGGGTGGGAGGGTAAGAGAGAATTTTATCATGTGTTTGGGGAAGCCAGAAAAAGAAAATATACTAAATTGGTTGAAGCAGAAAGTCTCCAAGGGTTGGAGATTTAGCTAAACAGTAGAGTGCCTGCCTGGCAAGCACAAGGCCCTGAAATTGATCCCCAGCACTGTACCCCACCCCCCCAAAAAGTTCCCACTTAGAGGTTAGTTAGTGGTTTCTGATTGGTAAAGTTTCTAGTTACAGGTTAGCTGGTAGCTTCTGATTGGTTAAGTCTCTAGTTAAGAGTTGGTGGTTTCTGACTGGTTATGTCTCTAGTTAGAGGTTAGTTGGTGGTTTCCGATTGGTTAAACTTAAGTTTTTAGTGGATGTGCTGGGTTTGTTTTGCCTCCCTAATTCAAGGTACTGGATCCTCTCAGCCTAATGCCTTCCAATTAATTTTTTTTTAAATCAGAAGGAGGTAATGGATTATTATGTATTTTATAATTAATTTCATTTTAAATGACAAATAATTTGACTATTTTTATATTTCATTTCCCTAAAAGAATGAATAGTTTGGGAGATCCTCTGACCTCACATAAAGCCAGTTTCCGTATCTGTACTACATTTTTCTGTGCAGATTTACCCCGGTCTCGTACCTCTCATATAGTGAGTGCCCATTAAACTCTTTCTGAAAAAAAAAATGAATACAATGTACAGCGAGTACAGATTGAGAAGACCCTGATTCAGAATGTACAAAACGCACCTTTAAATTTCCATTGATCTTACGCACTCACATCCCCTTCCCAGACATGGCAGGAAACACTTGATCCTGTCACTTCGAAGAAATTTCTTTCCATTCCAAAATTATTTTAAATAAGCTCCCCACCTTTCTGTGTTTCTCCCTTGCTCCAGGGAATCCAGGGTAAGTTTCAGTGGCCCCAGGGCAGAAGAAGGAGGGGTGGTGCTTTGGTCTCACTTTGTCCTCTGAGTCCTCCTTATATCAGCTGCACTGTTGCTTGGCTACTTGGTTTCTGGGCATCTGGGCTGCTGGCCCCTAGAATGTGGTTGGTTCTGCTATTATTTGCATTTTTCCCTGGCTGCTGCCGGCCGAACCCAGGCATTTCCCGTGCAATGGACCATTCAGTGTTTCTAAGTGAATGAATGAATGAATTCTGAAGGAATCTCAGGGTAAACCTCTTATCACTCTACCATCTCTTCTTATTCCTTCCAAACCCTTCTCTTCTATCTTGTTATTCTTCCATCACCACTGAGCTGGATGGGAGAGGGGAAGAGAGGAAGGCAGCAATGGGGAACGTGAAGGTGGCAGAGGTATGGGATGTCACTATCACACCGGGAAGGTCACCATAATTATAGTAAAATTACCTAACCTGGCAGAATATTAAGTGGCAGTTTGATATTTATTTCTTCCATTAGAAAACTAATATGCCCATATTTCGAACAAGTTGGAATGGCAAAAAGCAAGTATTTCCACTATCCTAACTCAATTTCTACTGACACGTTGGTATATAACCCTTTTCTCATTCATAATAATTTAAGTTATAAAACACAATTTTAAAACTATGTACTATATTTTCTGTTGGAAAATGTTGACTATTTCTTCTATTGCAAAGTCCTTCAGTTATTCAATCAACTAAAATTTATGGAGTTCCAAATTTGAATCAAGTGCCAGGTACCCTGAAGCTATGAAAGATGAGTCACACACACTTCCTACCCTCCAAAAACTTACACCCTAGGTAGGATAAATACCTTTTCACATAAATATGAAAAGGTAGAAAGTGATCATGGCTACAGTGGAGATAGAGACAAACTATGTCTGGGGAATACGCATCTATAATATGACTCTAAGACAAGTGGGAAACACATGCCAACACGTAAAGTCATGGATAATATAAGCAATGAATGTCAAGTGATTAATTATTGTTTCTACTAGACTTTTTTCTACTCAACATCAATTTTCTAGATGTTAGTAGTTTTATTTATTCATTAAACCAAATCATATGAAACCTTCAAAACATGTGCAAGATTTTCCAATTCACAGTGTAATGCACCATTTCTTTTAGGTGCCATTTTCTGAGTTTACAACAAATTCATACATTGTTCGTCAGACAAAGTGGTGTGGTTGATGCAGAAACAGTAGGAAATCTCTATGTTGTGGTATGCATTAAGGTTATATGAGTAGTTTTATATATGACATATAAGCTAAAATTATCTCGTCAGAAACTTTTACCCAAAATGTTTGTTATTTTCAGACATTAAAAAGAGACCTAACTATCTTTTCAAAGTACAACCTTTTTCTTTCTTTTATGAAGGTACATGAGAGTCCCTGTAGTTTTCACAGCAGATGTATCATAATCACTTTGTATACCTCTAAACTGTGCTGAATACGTTTGGTCTTGGGTTAAAGAAATGCTTGCCTTCCAAGCACAAGGCCTTGAGTTCGATTCCCAGCACCAAACAGAAAACAACCCCCCCCTAAAAAAGAAATACTTTATCGGGGCTGGGGATTTAGCTCAGTGGTTAGAGTACTTGGCTCGCAAGCACAAGGCCCTGAGTTCGATTCCCCGGCACAAAAAAAAAAAAAAAATGCTTTATCATGTTTACCATTTTTATGCAAAAATGATGAAACTGTTGATATGTGGCTCATAAATATTTTATTGTGTTTTATGTATGCATTAAACTAGAGAGGTCTTATTTCCATGAATTTATTACCAGAATTTAAGTGACAGTAATAATAAAAATTTACATTTAAATAATTATTTTCTCCTGGGAGTCCTGAGTGCTTTTGCACATCAATACTGGACAGTAGTATCATCATTCCTAACTTTACTATTCCATCTTCTAATGTGTTGTTTTGAGTTTATGTTTCTAGCTCATTTGCAATTACCTGGCTAGATATCAGGCCCCATATTTGTCCAAAAAAATCCTTTTTGGAGGATTAATCTGTACAACAACAACAACAAATACTACACAATAGAAACGCTGAGATCGAAAGTTCTACTTTTCACCAGATACAGTGAATTCCACGGTTTCACTTTCAGTCAAAATTGTATCAGTACCATCAAACTAAACATCATTAAGAATTGCAAAAGATATTCTTCTACCATTAACACCTTTTCTTTTCTAACCACCAAACACTTCACATACACAAGTTATTTCCATGTCTGAAAAAACAACAGTACCTTTAAAAGTGTCGTTCATTCTAGTGACTAAATGGTTGTCACATTTCTCGTCTCTGAGATTGAGGAGCTTAACTTCGGATTCAGAGTGGGTTTCAAGGTCTGTGAATTCCTAGGAATTCCTAAAAGGAAAGAACAAAAGACCTGTGCATCTGAGGGTACCCGCCTGGGCCTGGGTGCCGTTTTATTTTTAAGACCTGACTGCCCTCACCCTTCCCTGCCGCATACCAGCTTTAAGGCTTTTTGGGGGAACTGAGTAGAGTTCAGAGCCACTTCTCTGATTCTCTTTTCAAACTTAACCTTTAAAAAGAGGGGCTGGGGATTTAGCTCAGTGATTAGAGTGCTTGCCTTGCAAGCGCAAGGCCCTGAGTTTGATTCCCAGCACCAAAAAAAAAAAAAAAAAAATATTCTGCTATCCTTGGTTACTTATAATAAATTCCTTCTTTTGAAATAATTTCTAAAGGATTAGGAAATCCTATTAAATATTTCATCTGTGGTCTTTATTAATATTTAAAATAAATAATTCACAAATTTAATGCTTCTGTTTTAGAAGGAAAACTATTGTGAGAAAGACTAGAGGGAATATCAGCCTTCTAATTTTTGACATTATGATCATGTTTCTGCCAAGCCCAAATGGTGAATTACTGTAACTTAGCTTTGTCAGCTGCCCAGTTTCTAGAATCTGTACTGGTGCATATTTCATAAGTTTGCCATTAAAGCCAATATCTCATTTCTGGCTACTCCAGGGAAATCCCAAACCAATTTCCAGGGAAATTTTAGCATACACCAAAGTTTTATAATTTATAAGCACATTTTGTTTGAAGTATCTTGTGTGTGTTGAGCATTTTTTAAAACATAGTCTCTAACGGTCAAAATAATCCAGTTAACTATGTGTTATTTTCCCAATTTTACAGACTAGTAAACTGAGGTTCAGAAAGTTTAAATAAATTATATGAATTTATCCAATCTAAAACCAGCTTCTAATTCCAAAGCCCCCACTCTCAAATGCCTGCATAACTCACTGTCCTCATAAGATTCTCAGTTATTTTTTAGTTGTGTGTCATTTCTTCTAAGAAATAAGTCTTTTGGCAAAAGTGTATTTTGCCAAAAATACAGTAAGCGAACTGTAATTCAACTTTTTTTTTGTAATTCAACTTTTTAAAGGAAGCTTTGCCCTGATTTTAATATTAGAATACTTAGATATTGATTTAATAATTTTTTAGACTCTGAGGCTTAGGACAGAATAATATGAAAATTCCTACCCTTTTGCTTTGAGATGTTATTTTCCCTTTTCTTTTTTTTTTTTCATTTTCTGTTTCCCATCTAACCAAAATACTGAACACCTGTTCACTGCATATGTTGTTTAGTTCTTCAAAAAAAGTAACAAATTAAGTCATCTAAAATGCGGAAGACACATCAGTTAGAATGGCTTAAGTCGAAAAAGCTGAAAATATTAAACACTGGCAAGAAAGTGGAGCTACAGGAACTCTCCTTGTTCACTGATAGTGGGATTGCAAAATGGTACAGATGCTTTGGAAATTGTCAGTTTCTCACCAAGTCAAACATAGTCTTATCATAAGACTCAAGGTACTTACCAAATGAATCGAAAATATGTTCACACAAAAACCTACACATGAATGTTTATCATGCTTTAACTGCCAAAAATGGAAGGAAATCAAGGCCCTTAAAATGGTGAATGGATAAATTGTGGATTCCATTTATATATATATATATATATATATATATATATATATATATATATATATATATGACCTTCACTCCCATGTTCATTGTAGCAGTATTCTCAGTACGGTACTTCTTTCAGACATGGAAACAACCTAGGTGTCTGTCAGTGTATGAATGGAGAAGGAAAATGTGGTATGTGCACATATATACATACATATATATAATATTACATACATTAGATGTGTATGAAATATTACATATATAATATATAACATATATCCCATATGTACTATTGCATATATAATATAGACTATATATTTACCCATGTGACTACCTATGTGAATGAAGAAATATTCCCTGCAATGAAATATTATTCTATGATAAAAGGAAATGGGATATCAAGACACAGAAAAGGCATGTTTACAAATGTTATCACAGAAATACAAAGGATCATAAAAGACTACGAAAATTACAATAAACTTGACGACCTAGAAAAATAAATCAATTCAGCCTAATCAATTCAGAATCATGAAGAGATAGAAAATCTAAATGTAACAATATAAGCAATGAGATTGAACAAATAACCAAAAATCTCCCAACAACAAAAATCCCAGAACCAGATGGTTTCACTGTGAATTCTACCAAAAATTTAAATAATTAATGCTAGTCGTTCTTAAATTCTTTCAAAAAATTGAAGAGGGAACACTTCCTGTCATCAAGTTGCTAAATGGGAGGGGGTTGTCCTCTTGCTCAGTTCAGACTGAAATCACAAGTTGGCGAAGTGCAGCTTGGAGCTTTGAGTGTCAGTGGCTTTCAGCCCTTAATGTCACGGTTCCTAGTGTCACAGCTCTTGGTGTTATGTCCCTCAGCATTGCAGCCCTTGGTGGCTTCCAGCCACCCCATCAGGTCCTCTAAGCCAAGTCCTGTAATCCTCTTGGCGGTCTTCTGGAACTCTTCAGCAGCCTCCTCTGCCTCTGTGGGGCTCTCCACAGGTCACTGCAGGTCTTTGTTCCTGGTTACCACAGGTCTATGGTGGTCACTGCAGGTATCTGTTAGTGGCTGGTCACTGCTGGTTTCTGCCAGTCTCTGGAAGAGTCATTATGGAGTACAGTATGGAAATTCCTCAAAAAATTAAAAATGTAAGTACTATGATATCCTATTTCTGGGTATATATCTGAAGGAAAAAAAATCTATCATGAAGAGACATCTCCGCTCCCATGTTCACTGCAGTAGTATTCCCAAAAGTTAAGATATGGAAACAATATAAGTGTCTGTCAGTGGATGAATGGAAAAGGAAAATGTGACATATACACACACAGACACAGACACACATGCACGGAATATTGCACATATTGAATACATTTGCAACATGTCATATTATATATGAAATACATATGTGATATGGGACATATAGGCAATGTTACACATACATCCCATATATAATATCTAACATTCCATATATAGTATGTAACATTCTATATGCATACACATAATGGACTATTACTCAGACATAAAAAGAAGCAAATTGTGCCACCTGTTACAACAAGGATGAATCTGAGGGATGTTATCCTAAGTGAAATAAGACAGAAAAAGATGAATAGTATATGATTACACTTAAATATGGAATCCAAAAGTCAAACTCACAGAAAGAAATAGAATGATGGTTTCCCAAGGACTGAGGGCTGGGAGAAATGTGAAGCAGTTGGTCAAATTATACAACTTTCAGTTATAAGATATATAAATTCTTGGAATCTAATGTACAACATGGTGATTTTCATTAACAGCACTGTAGTGTGTACCTCAAATTTGATGTTAAAAAGATCTTAAATGTACCCATTACACACACACACACACACACACACACACACACAAAATGTAAATATGTAAGGTGATGGATGTGTTACTTAATTTGTATTTGGTAATCATTTTACAACATATACATTACTGTATCAAAAATGGAAAAGAAAGGGCATGGAGGAAACTTTAAAGCATATTGCTTAGTGAAAGAAGTCGGTTCAAAAGGAAATATCACACCAACTATATGATCTCTTGGAAAAGGCAAAACTACTGAGACACCATACAAAGATCAGTGGTTGCCAGAGATTATGTCAGTAACAGGGATAATTGTGATCAGGGAATAGAGGATACGGGAACTTCCTCTACTACCTGCTCTGTGTAATTAGGAGGGACAGCTGAAGTAAGGCCTAGACTGATATAATTTATGGGCATATAATAGATAAAGAATATAATGCTATTTAACTGTACACACGTACCACTAAAACAAGAGACTCCCTCAGATCTTATTTTCACAAAATTTATTCTACCTGAACTTTGAAGTCTCATCAAAGTTTTGTTCAAGTGGTAAAGGCAGAGTAGGATGACCATAGGAAAATAAAGGTAGAAATAATTGTTTATGCCAATCAAAATTATAACAGAGTTTTTACTGACGAGACAGGCTACCTTATTTTTTGTTACATATGCCTCCTTCCTTTTTCATTCTACACATCTGTATGAAACACCTCACATAGTACTCAGAATCATTCAACCTGACCTTCCATAGTGTTACAGTTTGTGCCTAGATGTCTCTCCAAAGTTTCATGTAATCATAGATGGGGCTTTTCAGAGGTGGCTGACTCTAGCAAGTGTGGATTAAGGTGTGTGGATTAAAGGTGTGTGGCTTAAGGGTGTGTGGTTACTAAATCAATCCATTGACTGGTTTGGCACCGCCCTAATCCTGGCAGCCTGGATAAAATATAAGCAACAGAAAGAAGCTACTTAGGTAAGCTACCTTGCTTACCTTGTTGCCTTCTGCCTGTCTGCTATGCGGCCCTACCTTGGATCCAGCCAATTATGGATTGAAACCTCTACAAACTGTAAGCTAAATAAACCTTTCCTCCCTAAACTGGGTGTCATGTATTTTGTCTCAGCAACAAGGAAAAGTAACTAAGACACATGGGCAGCACAGCCAGAAGAAACCAGGGAGTCAAAGACAATCCCAAGCCAGGAAATAAAAATTCATGTCTAGAATTTTTATTTTGAATTTTACAGAATTGGCATTCACTTATTTGTGATAAGAAATTAAAATACACTAAAATGCTCTTTATAAATTATTGTTTTCATCCTAAAATGGTGTGCTAGTCAGCTCCCTGGTACTTTAACAAGCACATGACATAAATCAACTTAATAAAAGAAAAGGTTTGTTTTGGTTCATAGGTTAGAGGTTTCAGTCCATAGTTGGTTGGCCCAGTAGGTTTTGGGCCTATGGTGAGTCAGCACATCGTGGCAGGAATTCGAGGTAGAATAAGCTCCTCATCTCATGGGTGGCCAGGGTTCTAAAATCCCCTTTACTGATGCACACCCAGAGATCTAAATTCCTCCAAAGAGGCTCCACCTTTTGAAGGCTCCACCTCCTCTCAACAGCACCAGGAGCTGAGGCCCAAGCCTTTAACACATAGGCCTTTGGGAAACATCTCAGATCCAAACTACAGCAGATGTGGGTTACAGTGAGGGGATGAAGTTTTTTCAGCTCTTCCTTTGTATAAAAATCACAGAATCATAAAAACGAGACTCTGAAAAAGACTAGAACTCAAGTCTTATGATATCTAATCTAGTGCTTTTTTCATAGAAGTATGCGATCTTGACATGATTGAATCCTATTCCAACAGGTGGGAGTGAATGTGGCCTGCAAAGGTAACTCCATAATTGGATCTGTGGAGCCGGCTCTACTGGGCCCACACAGAAACTGTTAGATGGGCTCCACTCTTTCAATAGATATGTTTTTAAACTATAAAGTGACATATGAACAGTGTGGAAAATTAGAAGAAGAAAAAGTGGGAGGAGGAAGAGTTGGAAGAAGAGGAAAGGAGGAAGGAAACAAGGTAGAAAGGGAGGAGAAAAAAAAGAAAACGTGCCACTTCACTACTCTGAAGTAATGAAATGCCAGCATTTTAATGCTTATTCTCGTGGAGAATGTGTAATGATTATATTGCCTTTTATCATTTTCTAGTTAACATCTTTGCAGTGTTGCTAAAGTAGAAGGTGGCAGAAACCGTGGCTAGTGCATAAGAGTGCAGTTCTGGAAGCAGACTGCCTGGTTCACATACCAGCTCAACCTCTCACTAGCTGTGTGACCCTGAACAGGTTACTCAACCTCTCTGTTATCTCAGTTTCTTATCTACAAAGGTAACGACTTCTTCATAGGGTCTCTTGTAAAGATTAAATGGCTTCATATATTTATTTACTTTGCGTGTGTGTGTGTGCGCGCACACGTGCATGGTGCAGGGAAGTAAACCTAAGATCTTGCACGTGGTAGCCAAGCACTCTACCACTGAGTTATGCTCCCCGCTCCGGCTTCCTGTATCTACATCACTTATAACAGAGCCTACCCCACAAACTTTAGAACCAGATAGTAGATAGGCCACAAGGTTTTTCTGTTGCAGCTATTCTGTTGCCAAGTAATATGTGCTGCCTTTGTAGCACAAAAGAACCATAAAAATGAACATGGCTGGCTTCCAATAAAACTTTAGACACCGAATTGCATATAATTTTCACATATTATTAAATATCTTTCTGAGCTCTTTAACTATTGAAGAAGGTACAAGCCATTTGAATTCATGGATTGTACAAAAACATGCAGCGGGCTGGGCCTTTGGGGCTGCAGTTTGCTGACTGTCGTTTTATATAATTAGTAGATATTATTATGTCTATAATATCTTCCTGTAAATATTTCAATGGCTACTTAATACAATTGTTGGGCTGTTCTTTAATTTACTGATCCCCAATGGTTAGAATTTAGGTTATTTCCAGTGTTCATTATTATAAGCCATTCTCAGGGAATGTCCACACAGCGAAATTTCTAGATTTGTGGGACAGATATTACTGTCCCACACCTTAAATATATTTAGTGGTGACCACCAAAATGGCTTAACAAACATCTAGAAAGAAAGACTCTGAAGTAGGCTTGAAAACTAATGTACAGTTACCACAAATTTCAGACATATTAGAGATTTATAAATATAATACGTATCATATACATAGAACTTACATACCAAACAACCGTTTAAGCCCCCCCATCTTTATGACACCATTTATTCCACCAAAAAAAAAAAAAATCCTGTGAGGTCCAGGACAGATCATTTTCCACAAGATACAAAGAAGAAACTGAGAGATAGAGAAGGGCTATTTAACTTCTCTGAGGTTGCACAGTGTTACTAGCATTCCACCACAGGAAAAAAAAAAAAAACAAAAAACCCCAAACCCCTAAAAACAAAAACAAAAACCCAACAACAACCTGAGATAATCAATTTAAGAGAAGAAAAGGTTTATTTTGGCCCCCTTTGTGGTGGCACAGTACTTCCTGGTGGGGAGCATGAGGAGGAGGAAGCTACTCGCCCTCCATAGCAGCCCAGAAGCCAAATAAGTGTGTGGGGGTGCTCCCCATATTCCCTTCAAGGACACACCTCCAGGGACCCTTATAAGCTCTTTCTATTAGGCCTCACCTCGTGCAGACTGGGGTCTTTGTGGAACTTTCCAAATGCAAACTATGGCACACAGCAAGCTGGTAGCTGAGACGGGATTTCAAATTGGTTTGAGTGGTGCCCCAGGCCAAACTCTTGAACGGCAGGCTGCAGCCCCAGCGCCTCTTCACTAGAGACTTGGCCAATGTGCCCAATGAGTCCAGGTACTCACTTCATAATGCAATCTTTACACAGGGGCGGTCTTCTTGATACTTGGGTCACGTTTGGCATGTGTAAATGACCTCATACTCCAATAACAGGTGCAAATTCTTGTACATAATGGGATACTTTTGGCGGACACAGGATTCCCATTTAGCCCTCCTGTTGAGTCCTACACCCTTGCCACAAACACCACCTTTTCATCACTGTAATTTCTTCCTCCATTTCTTACCCCAAATCTCTGTGCAGAAAACAGTAAATATTAGCTATTTCAGATCTTACTTTACAATCACGGGTCCCAAAGCTACCAAATCTATGCGGCAAATAAAGGCCTTGCTACACCAGGGGAATGTAAATTGTGGCTAAGTACCTTTCTTAGAATACAAAACCAGTGGCGGGGATCACAGTCCGTCTCGCGTGGCTCACGCAGCGGCAGGGCGGGCGCTCGGCCCCGACGGCGGAGCAGCCGCGCTCTCGGGGCTGGTGTTCTCTGCTCGTGCCGAGCAGCAGGCTGGCATCCCAGACAGGATCTAAGCGAGCGAGTCCTTCAACTCTGAGGGGAAACGAAGATTCCCATTCATTTCCCAACCTGGCTTTTCTCCCTACTTCTCGATTCATTCCAGTGGGGATGGGCGACCCACGCCGCGGGCCCCACGAGGCCACCCGGCCCCCACTCTCGCCCAAACAGAGTCAGACGCAGAAAGGAGGCGAGGAGGGAGCCAGCGGGCGTTTCGAACGGCCCGCGCCAGCGTGCACGGCGCCCGGGGCTGCCGGAGCGGGCGCGGGGCGCGGGTCGCGGGGCGCAGGGCGCGGGCCGGACTCAGGGCTCCGCCCGCCGGGGGCGCCCGGGCGCTGGCGCGTGCGCGGTGCGGCCCAGCCCCGGCGGCCGCCGCGATGCCTATTTTAGTCAAAGCCGCCGCGGGCGCCGGGACCTGCCCCGGCCGCACCGCCCCGGGACCCGGCGGCCCGCCGAGGCTCGCGCGCCTGGCACCCGTCGAGCCGCTGCGTCCGCGTCCCCCGCCCCGCCGCTGGCGCCCCGAACTTTGTCCAGCGCCGACCAGGCTCGGTGCCGGGGACGAGCCAGGTAAGTGCGCTCCCCAGCCGCGACCGGGAGCCAAAGTTGGTTCCCCGCTCTGCCAGGCGGGAGCAACTTCGCGCCGCGGACGGCAGCAGTCAGTGCCCGTGTCCCTCCGCCCGGCCGCGCCCTCGCGGGCGCCCTGCCCTTGGAGGTTGCCCTTCGCCCTCCCTCTGCGCGCCGCGGCCACAGACCCCCAGGTGGCAGCTGCCCCCACTCGGGGCAGGGAGCGCCCGCGTCCTCGAGCGAGCCCCGGCGAGCTCAGCCGGGCTCCGCGTGACGCGGGGTCCCCGGCCGGTCCTCGCGCGCCTTGCGGCCGCCGGGGGCCGCGGGGACGCCTGGCTTGACCTTCGGTACGGTGCGAGGTGAGCGGGCCCAGGACAGCGCGCAGGGCCAGGGACCGCAGTATTTGCCACCCTCTGCGCCCTCGTCCCGAACCTTTGGGAAATGGGCTGTTGGCCTGACGGGACCCAGAAACTGCCCGCTTTAAAGCATGAGTAAGTGCGAAAAGACTTAGCGACGCAATGCCATTTGCCACTCCGAAGATGTGCAAAGATTCAATTAGAATAACGAAATGAATTAGGTCTGCTAGTGAGGCTTTGACTCTGCTGTATCGTCATTTTTGTAGTGTGCTGAAGGTTTAATGTTAGCTTCATGGTTTAGGTATAGGCTTGCAAACACCTATTTGAAAAACAATGTATATTTTTGGGTTTTACTAGAACGAGTGATTTAAGGAATTAGACTTCGAGGATCTGAGAGAAAAATAACTTCTCTTAATTTAGACCAAATTCATCTGAAAGTTTATCAATTAACTAGTCAAGTCTACGTTGTTAAGCTCATTCATTCTCTGTATAAGGGCAGTTCAGTGTAAGCCATTTAAATCCATTAAGCAGTAATCGAAGTAAGATGAAGCCAGTAAGATCTGATCAATATTTCATGATAACAGGTAAGTGGCAGCTATATGTATAGCTATGTCTGTGTATCTTTAATAAGGTGCAGTGCATCAAAATATGTTTTGGGATGAGCCTACCTTTTAAATATTGCTATTACTATTTTTTTGATTCTTTAATCAGTGGATTGTAGTTTTCCTATCCATTTTCGTGTGTGTGTGTGTGTGTGTGTGTGTGTGTGTGTTTTGGTGCCAGGGATCGAACTCAGGGCCTTGTGCCTGCAAGGCAAGCACTCTAATCACTGAACTAAATCCCCAGCCCCTTCCTATCCATTTTCTCAGACCAGAAATTGATACTTTTAGTGAACTGAAGTTGGTAAATTGGTACTTTAAGAATTGTCAAAAGCCTGAAATTGAATTGCCGTAGACCAATAGGCAATACGGGAGTATTCAAGTGCTTATGAAGTGATTAGTTACATGCATCTGTGTTAGAACAATAGATCATTACTGCTTGGAGTTTTAAAGACCATGTAGTCTGGATGCCTATTCCAAGGAAGAAATAGAGTGAGGAACAGCAGTTGCTTTCCCTGAATTATATGGCTCCTTGGTGGCTTTTAAGGTAGAAGCTGACTCTCAAACTCAGAAAAGCTAGACACTCTCTTCTTTACCACTGAACAATGATTTCTAAAAGTGTTTGTCTTGTTTATGGCTTTTCTCTATGACTTCCTCCCTGCCTCAGTGGCCTTTGGTATAGAGGCCTTAGAAGTACACACAGTGTATAAATAAACATGGTCCTTGCCTAGTAGAGAGCATAGGATAGAAGGAAAAGGACAAGGGGAATGCAGTACATTCTAAAGCGCTGTAGAAATTGTAATTATTAACTTGTGTAATGCAAGAGGAATTGACAGTAACATAGGAGTGACTGAGGACATGTAATACCACCTGCTGGTATTATAATTTATAATTATGATATCTGATTTCTCCAAAGCAAACTTGGCATAATTATTATACCAAGTTATTAAAATAATGATTACCCCATCCAAATAGGCTTATATTTTTATTGATTCAGATATTTGGAAAGTAGTTGAATTCTAATTTTTTCTTTTCACAGTAAGTCAATATTTAAGTCAACTGACTGAGCTGTTTCAGTGTTATATTAAGAGATCTTTAATTGGCTTGATCATTTCCTCCATATTTGTAAACTGATAGTTTTAGTCATCTTAAGATATGTGGAATTCTTGCACATTTGTCTGTTAACATCCTTTCAAAATGCCCACTCAGCCAATTACCCTACCACTTACAATCTTTAATATGCTAAAAACAAATAAAAAAGTAAGGTTAATTGTGACCTTATTTTGAAAGAAGTATATATTTCTCAGTAAAATTTAAAGATATTTTGGGCCTGTATTTGAAACTCTTTTACTAACACAGAAAAACTCACATATTTTGTAAACCTACATAGTTTTTATCAAGGACCAAGTTTATGTAATTAATAATAGTTTTTTTTTTAAGGACCAACACCAAGGACAGGTAATGTAGTCAGAGTTCTACTTTAAGTTTTACATAAGCATGTGTAAAATGTACACAGTTGAAATGTGTTTTCTATGGATCTTAATATTAAATAAATTTATGACCCCTCCTACATATGAGTGAACTGGAAGTTTACTACTTTTTAATTTGTGAAGTGCTACCAACTAGAATTATTATGGGGAAAAAAGTAGGTGTTCAAGTTGGACAATAAAAAAACTTTAAATGTTGTATTGTTTGATGTATATAAATGTTTATAGTACTTTGTATGGTTGTACACTAGGTACATAAATGATAATGTATGACATATGCATGATGCAGTGTTTAACGATGGTTTAAAATAATGCCATCTAAATATCCTAAGCCTTCACATACAAGGCTATTAATTTTTTGAAAGTATTAAAAAATTAGTCTATTTTTTCTGTGCTTGTATTTAGGGTCACCAATGAGAATATAATGGAAGATTATACTAAAAAACTTTGTAATTGTTGTGGTTTATGACCATTGGTATTGTCTTTTAGGCTAGTTAATTCCTGTCCTCCCTCTCTATGAAGTATGAATATGTATACTTTATATATACACACATATACTTACATACATATACATGTATATGTATATAAATGTACATATGTATGTATATTTGTATGCCAGGTAATACTTGTACACTCTGTGAAACATTTTATATATGTCATTTAATCATAAGGCAAATAAGGTATCATGACTTAATAGATAAGGAAATGTTACATATATTTCCTAATTCATAAGCACTAAAGTCTGTTTACCAACATTCAATTCACAGAAATAATTTTCTTATAACACCTATAAATGGGAGTGATAAAATACATTTTTATGATTTTATTTGTTTTACAGGAATTTTCAACATGAATTACACAGAGACCAGCTCATTGGCAGAATCAACTACAATAGGTTTTACCCCTGAGTTAGGAAGTATCACACCCGTGCCTTCCAATGGAACCACTTGTGAAAACTGGAGAGAGATACATCATCTAGTTTTTCATGTAGCAAATATTTGTTTTGCAGTTGGTTTGATTATTCCAACTACTCTTCACCTTCATATGATATTTCTTAGAGGAATGCTGACTATAGGTAAGACACCTAACTGAGATGGGGAATGACCTCGTCATAAATGGCATCAGATGGGCTTTGTGTTGGCAACTTCAGAGTAGTCCTTGTCAGATCTGTAGCACACCAAAGAGTTTAAGTCTTTGTTATTGAATTAGCAGTATATCAAGTAATTTAAAACAAGGCCTTTGTATAACTTATCTATCCCTTACTTACTTTTGAGAAAAAAACTATGCATGCTTTCATACATTGTTTAGATTTTCCAGCTATCAGAAAATCCATTCATGTACAAGTGTGTGGACTTTAGAGCCAGATTGTATGACTTGAGTCCTGGTTCTACTACTTCCAAACTGTGCACTTTGGACAAGTGATTTCATCTTTTTATCGCTTCAGTTTCCTCATGTGTCAAACAGAGTCAGAATTAAACTACCTCATAGGGTTGTGAGAACTAAATGACTATATTCTGGCACATGGTAAGTACTGTACAGTCTCAAACTATTATTATTTGAAGACAGTCAATTGCTGTGACCAGTAAAGCAACATTATAACAAAAATAATTACCCATACACAATAGTAAGAAAAAAATAAAAATTAGTTTTGGTTTTGTAATATTGACAAAGTTAAATCGATTTACATCAGAATAGTAAAACAATTGAATCTATTACTTTATCCAGTGATTTTTTTTTTTGTCAGTGATTCTTGACAGATTACTTTCTCTGTGTTTATTTCCCTGATAATCCATTTATTTGGGTGCATTTTTGAGCACCTGTAATGTATCAGACAAAGATTGAAGAAGACAGTCTCCATCCCTGGGGAAACAGATGGGCAGTCATAGTGTGAGGAGTTGGATGCTGTGATACAAGTGTGTCTCTGTGCCCAGGGGAAAGGAGGTGACAGGCTCAGCAGGAAAGTGACAGAGGCCCACTGAGGACAAACCACTGCAGCCAGCTTTTGGAAGATGAGCAGGATTTTTCTGAATGTGTTCATTACCCTGGCAAAGGGCACAGAAGAAAGGGAAACTTACCAGTCTAGTGGGGTGAATGAAGTGTAGCTCTTTGAACCTCAGATATATGAAAAATATAAGACAGGCTGGAAGGCTAGGTAGACAGCAGTTTGTGAGACTTCTCTGGCTGTGTGACCCCTGAGTTATGTGGGAATTGCAGCAGGAGAAGTAGGGTATTGCACAGACAAAGAAAAAGGCCACATCTCATGAAAAGTCCAGGCAGAGTATCTAGCGGTAATTTGCACCGAACCAGCAGCTCCAGTAACCACAGTTCCATCTTTAGCTCCGCGATGTTTGCCTTGACCAAAAACACGTTAGATTGTCTTCCAGTTCGAAGCATTCAACAGATGGTGGTGAGGGAGAGCCACCAGAAATGTGCACTTGATTTCCATGACAAATATGGTAAATGCTGTATTAGTTGATGGAGGCACATTCTGTATTGCTGTATGGACATACTGTATACAGCAACACAAATTGGAATGGAATAGAACCTTTCCCTTGTTGGCAGAGTCACCTCAAAGGAATGGAGAGATCAGTAATCATGCCAGCTGATGTAATACTAGTAAATTGTTTCAAAATCAAATCATAATGGATGCCAATTAAAAGCACTGTGTATCCATTAAAAATATGGTGTATTGAAGAAATAACGTATAATTGAAACCTTCAAGCTGTCTGAATTTTAAGACAGCTTTGGAGATAAAATGGACCAAAGAGACCATCTAGTCCAGTATTATAGTCTATAAATGAGGAAAGTGAGGCCAAGTAATGAGCTTTATTTAGATGTTCCCAAATAATTCTGATGAGGTCAAAAATTGCCGATGAGTAACTTTTTAATGTCAGAGGTTAGTTTTCATGTCCATGTGCGTTGATATATTTGTATTTTAGTTGATAATTTCACCCTTAAAAATATGCCAACTCTCCTACCATAAAATTGATCAAAAGAAACTGGGAATATTGTATACAGAGAAGAAAGAGAAAGATTCTCATAATGGATATCACTAAGTAAAAACTGAAGTGGTTAAAAAGTTTTGGTTTAACATTTGGAATCATTAGTATTAATGAAAATACAAAATAATACAGAAATCTTTAGTATCAAATAAAGAGTTTTCAAATTTTATTTTGATAACCAAATACTGGCATTCTGAAATCGTAGGTTTATAAATTTGTACAAACCTTTTGGAAAACAATTCTTCACATCATCCAAAGCGATGAAGTTCACCTTCAGATAGTCCAGCCTAAGCAAACAATCAAATACAGATGCTTTTATGTATAATGTTGCTTTTTCTTACTTACCAAAAATTATACTCCCAAAATATCATCTGTATTCAGTAGGGACAGAGTTTAACTCTGTTTCATAGTCACTGAAAACTATGTTTACAAAGCATTTTAGTGAAATGGGAAAACTTGGAATAATTTAAAAATATTTTATATGTACTGTAGGTTTTCCATTTGGTAAAACTATATAACAGTAACATAGCATTAAATATGAACTGTAGCTTTTTAAAAAGTTATAGAATTGTATATTTTTCCTCCCCTTTAAAAAATACTTTCTTTGGGCTGGGAGTATAGCTTGGTGTAGACTGCTTGCCTAGCACATGTGAAGCTCTGGGTTCAGTCTCCAGCACTTCTTAAAAAAAAAAGAGAGAAAAAGAAAAAATATTCTATATTATACATATGTTGTGTAACAAAGAATGTATTTGTTTGTTTTTAAAGCCAAAAACCAAAATGAAACTGTGCTATTTGGCGTAGGTACTTGTAAAATACATTTGACTTATATACAGAGGATGAAAAATTTATTAAGCTACCTGCTGATGTTCTACATATCTGACATGCTAACTTTGTTATCCAACAGGATGTACCCTCTATATTGTGTGGGCTACTCTCTACCGATGTGCCTTGGATATAATGATCTGGAATTCTGTGTTCTTGGGCGTCAACATTTTGCATCTTTCATATCTTTTGTACAAGAAGAGACCGGTAATTACTAAAACTATTTAACAAGGAAGTGATTTTAAATATAAAAGCTTTAAAAGCATTTTGTTCAGACTTCAGAATGAACATCTAACATCTTTAGTTTCTTCAGTGTCATCTCTCTGAAGACTGGACTTTCCATTTATAAATGCCTGAGAGTATAATACTTGAGAACTGTGAAATTTGGTCTACAAATGAGTTTTTAAACTTTTAAAAATCATTACGCATGAAAGAACATGAATAATCTCTTTTTAAAGTCATAGTGCTTATTTCCTTTGTCTATTGATACTCAATTATAAAATTACTAATAGGCAACTTCCATAAACATCCTAATGATTTGCAAATAGTTCGTGCTCTTTTTAATGTAAGAACTATATGTTTTTTCTTATGCCCAAAATAGTCACTTAAGGAAATCACCATTGTTGATGGATAGTTACCAAATGCCAGTGTTTAACTTTTATTTATCTTCTTGGGTTTCCTTGATCATACCGAGAACAAAAGCAGAGTAGGGAAAATAGCATGGCTTCTAGAAATCATGCCATGCGTATTTACTGAGTGTCCTAAGCACACACAAACATTCACTAAAGTAAAACACGTAATGTTTGCCCTGATCTTATGTTCAAGGCAAGAGCTGCATGTGGAAAACTATTAGAAAACAGACAGCAGAAGATTAATATTTGAATGATAAAGATGATATGCGTACTAGGCATTCCACTAGATTGTACCCTCCTTAAACGCAGTGATTCAGTCTGTGTTGCTTTATCGTATTGGTCAGTTTTCTCTACGTTATGCTGGGTAATAACCTGAAAATCTCAGTGACACAAGAGCAGTGGGTTTTTTCTCACTCTGGTGACTGTGTGTTCACTGTAATTTTACCCCATTCTCTTACTCATTTCGGAGTCTGTCCTGAAGGAGCAGGTTCTCTTTAGGCCATGCATTCTCCCGACAGAGGGAAAAGTACCAGAGAATAAGAGAGCAACATCTAGTGTACCATCCAGTGTTTGCTCAGAGGGCAAATATGTCACTTTTGCTCATATTTCATTGGCCAAAGCAAGTGATGTGGCCGAGCCTACTGCAGTGGAGAGTAGGGTAGCCGAGAACAGCAGGGGGCCCATAAGAGGGGCCGAGAACAGCAATTAAGAACAGTAATGTAATAGACATACTTACTGTTTTAGTCTCTGTTCCTGTCAACCATGATTGGCACATAATAGGTGGTCAGAAAAACTTTTGATACGAGGTACTTTCAAAGAGAACTAAGAGGATTCATGAAGAAATTAGGTCTCGAGCTGAGACTTGCAGGATAAGTAGAATATGAACGTGCATCACTAGATTTTTAGATGTTTTGTTCATTACCGTGTCACCTTGGATAATGTGCATGCTGGAAGTGGGACATATTTGTGAATAAGTTATCTTATATGCTCATTGCTAGAGGGCTGGAGTGGGCGAGATAGATGACTGTAATAATGAAGATGGCAGTTCCTAAATATCAGAACTTTCTGGAACTTTGAAGTACAAGGTTCATAAAATGCCTATGTGATTGCAGCACCAACTAGGATTCAGTATCTGTACTTTTGTTTATCTCGGGCTATCATACTGCTTTTTGGAGAAATATAAATGCTGTGTCTTTATCGAAATGAAACAGCAGGACAAGTAGGATCACTGCAGATGCTAGACTGACATCATGTGGGAGAGTGCTCGTGATCTGGGTCTGCCAGAGCTTTCACTGGGGCAGAGTTCATTCCCGGTGCAGGACAGTTTTCTCTCCACCCAGTTAGTGTGACTTTCAGTGACGGAGGCTGGCCCAGAGCTGGGCATGACCTTGGCCTGAGAAAATCCAACAAGGGAGGTGATACAGCCACTTGCTTTCTCTTCCTCCCGTAGCCAGCCTTGTTTACGGTGGGGTTCTCCATTCTACAGGTTTTATTTTAGTTTAGGATGAAACGGCTACAATCAGATTCTTTTTACACCCTCGTCTTTGCCTTCGTGTGGCTTAAGAATACAGAAATATGAAGCAGTGATTGCAGCTGTGGAGTTCGTTTTGCTCTATGGGTACAGTAAATAATGGCACAGAGATAAAACAGTACTCATAACACAAATATAGTATTCATCTCATAAATTTGTTTTTATATCGATTCCTATTTTTGTGTGTTTATTTTCTTACTATAATATATACAAGTTAATGTAATTTCTCTCTGTGAAACAAAAAGTTTCTCAGATGAAATTTTGTGTTAATTTGTAGGAGGTGCTGTGGTTGGGAAGGTGAATGTCGTGAGCTTACTCTCCGTGTAAAACTCCATTGACCTAAAAACAGAAGAGTGAATATATACCACAGATTTGTTTATTCTCAAAACTATATTTGCACCACAGAAGTCAGTGTTTCGGGGTTTCTGCTTTAGTACGGCTTCTCGCTTTTGCTGCATTTCAGGTCAAGATTGAAAGGGAACTCAGTGGCATCTACCGGCGATTGTTTGAACCACTCCATGTGCCTCCAGATTTGTTCAGAAGATTAACTGGACAGTTTTGCATGATTCAAACCTTAAAAAAGGGCCAGACTTATGCTGCAGAGGATAAAACCTCAGTTGATGATCGTCTGAGTATTCTCCTGAAGGGAAGGTATGGAAATAGGAATTCCTAGTTTGCCTTGAATCTTTTCGTGATCCCTGAGAAATAAGTAAAAGGAGATGTTGCCAACTAATGGATAAAGCAGTCAGAGTGTGGTATTGGTGAAATTTCATTTTACAATTAAACTGTGTAGTGCTGTGGAGCAACATGTTAAAGCTAGTAAGACTTTACTGCTCTGAATTATGTCAGTATCAAAATTTTCCATTAGGAATATTTTTAACTATTTTGAGCTTTTTAAAGTTAAGTCAATATTGACTGGCTTTAAAATTCAAGAAGCTTATATATACCTTAGAAGTGATTTGGTTATTTTTTGAATTTCAAAAACATATAAATCTAGGAATATCAGTCTTCTGGGAAAGAGCCAGTGGGTACTATTGTGTTGGCATAATTATTAATAGTGTCCCTTTCCCTCTCAAGTCTCCAGGTGTGAGTAACAAATTGTATAGTCCAGGTATTAGAGCAATGTTAACCATCAGAAGACACATATCTAGTTAAATAGTGGATGCTGGTTTTGTTTTTATTAGTACATGTTTGTAATTTATGCAGTTTATAATCGTCTTGGGGAATGGTTACGTGTATATATTACAGCTTTTTTCTTTTAATCCCCTTCCCCTTCCCTCTTCCTCCCCACTCCTCCTCTGGTTCTCTAATCATCTTTTTTGTACCTGTCAATATTATTTGTTTTAGCACATGTTATGGTTTATAATGTTTACATTGATTAGGGTTATTGTGTTCCTGTACATACCATATCTTTATTCCTCTCATTTCCCCTTCCCCTCTCCTTTTTCACTTGGACCATTTCTCGATTGTACAAGATCTGTTTCCATGTCCCTTTCTATCCATCTTTTATCATTTTCTTTATTTGTACTTCACCTCACTCAAAAGGGGGATACCATATGGTATTCAAGCTTTTGTGTCTATTTCACTGAACATTATGTTTTCCAGGTGCATCCATCTTCCTACAAATGGCTCAGACTTGTCATTCTTCATAGCCAAGTAGTATTCCATTATATATAGATACCACGTTTTGCTTATCCAATTACCTGTTGATGGGTGTATAGGCCACTTCCAGGATCTAACTGTTATTAATTGTGCTGCTATAAACATTGGTATGCAAGTATTGCTATAGTGTGAAGACTTAAGCTCTTTGGGGAAGATATCTAGCAGGGGGATAGTTGGAATGTATGGAATTTCTAACTTCAGTTCTTTGAGAAATCTCCATTCTGATTTTCTCCATACTGATAATGTTTGTACTACTTTGCATTCCTACCAAGCATGTAGGAGAGTTCCTTTTTTGCCACAGGCACACAAGCATTTGTTGTTGTTAGATTTCCTAATGACTGTCATTCTTTCTGGAGTAAGACGGAATCTTAGTGTTATTTTAATTTGCATTTCTGTTATGGCCAGAGATGTTGAACATTTGTTTCATACATTTGTTGGCCTTTTGTATTTCTTCCTTTGTGAAGAGTCTGTTCACTTCTATAGCCCATTTCTTGACTGGGTCTTTAATTTTAGGTGGTTTAGTGTTTTTTGGAGTTCTTTATATACTCTAGATATTAGTCCTCTGTCTGTGGAGTAGCTGGCAAAAAGTTTTTCCTATTCTTTAGGTTGTCTCTTCACTCTACTGATTGTTTTGCTGTACAGAAGCTTTTTAGTTTGATATAACCCCACTTGTTGATTCTTGCTACTATCTCCTGTGAGACTGAGCTTCTCTTTAGAAAAACCTACTCCTGTGTCTTCAAGTGTTTTACTTATTTTGTCTTTCAGAAGGTTTAATATTTCCATTTTAATGTTTAGATCTTTGACCCATTTTGATTTTAATTTAGTATATGGTGAGAGATAAGGGTCCAGTTTCATTCTTCTACAAACAGATAACCAGTTTTCCCAGCACCACTTGTTGAATAGGCTGTCTTTTTTCCAACATACGCTTTTGGACCCTTTGTCAAATATCAAATAGTTGAGGATGTCTGGGAAGTTTTTTGTGTCCTCAGTTCTGTTCCGCTGATCCATGTGTCTGTTTCTGTCTCAGTACCATGCCGTTTTTATGCTGGGACTGCATTGGATCTGTATAAAAGTTTTGGAAGTATGGCCATTTTGACAATATTGGTTCTGCCTATCCAGGAGCAAGGTACATCTTTCCATTTTCTGATGTCCTCTTCAGCCTCCTTCTTCAGAGTACTGTAGCTTTCTTTGTGGAGGACTTTCACTCCTTTGGTTAGGTTAATTCCTAAGTATTTCATTTCTCCTGAAGCAACTGTGAATGGTGTCATTTTCATAATCTTCCTTCTCATCCAATTCATTGTTGGTATACACAAATGCTGATGATTTTTGTGTATTGATCTTGTATTCTGCTACTTTTCAGAAATTGGTTTTTAATTCTAAGAGTTTCTTGGTGGAGTTCTTTGGATCTTCCATGTAGAGAATCATGTTATCTGCAAATAGTGATAGTTTGAGTTCTTCCTTTCCTATATGTATCCCATTTATTTCTTTCCCTTGCCTAATTGCTCTTGCTGATTTTCAAGAACTATGTTGAATAGCAGAGGTGATAGTGGACATCCTTATCTTGTTCCTGATTTTAGGGGAAATGCTTTCAGTTTTTCCCCATTTAGTAGGATGCCGGCTTTTGGCTTGTCATAGATAGCTTCTATCATATTCAGGTATGGTCCTTGTGTATCTGTTTTCTTTAGGGTTTTTATCACAAAGTAGTGTTGGATTTTGTCAAAAACCTTTTCTGCATCCATTGAAATGATCATGTAGTTTTTGACCTTGCTGCTGTTTATGTGATGGAGTACATTTACAGACTTACATATGATGAACCACTCTTGCATCTTTGGGATGAAACCTACTTGATCATGGTGTATCAGCCATGCTGCATTCTATTTGATAATATCTTGTTGAGGATTTTTGCATCTATGTTCATTAAAGAGATTGGCCTATAGTTCTCTTTTTTAGTTAGGTCTTTATCTGGTTTGGGGATCAGGGTGATGGTGGCTTCCATAAATTAATTTAGGAATTTCTTTCAATTTCTTTGAAGAGCTTGAGGAGTATTGGTGATTTAACATCCTTAAAGATTTTGTAGAATTCAGCCATGAATCCATCAGCTCCTGGCCATTTTTCAGTTGATAGACTCTATTACTGAGTAAATTTCATTGCTTGTGATTGGGTTAAGTATATTTATGTCTTCTTGGTTTAGTTTTGATAGTTTGTATGTGTCTAGGAATCTGTCCTTTTCTTCACAATTTGCTAATTTGTTGGAATATAATTTTTCAAGGTAGTTACTATCATCTGGATTTTGAAAGTGTTGTGATTTCATCTTTGTTATTTCTAATTGCATTTATGTGAATCTTTTCTCTCCTCTTGGTAAGTCTTGCCAAGGGCTTGTCTATTTTATTTATTCTTTTGAAAAATGAGCTCTTTGCTTCGTTGATTTGTTTTATAGTTTTTTAAGTCTCAGTTTCATTAATTTCCACTCTCATCTTTATGATTTCTCTCCTTGGTTTTGGTTTGAGGCTCATTTGTTGTTGTTTTTCAAGTATCTTAAGATTTCTCATAAGGTTATTTGTGCTTGCTCTGTTTTCTTAACATGAGCCTTGATTGCAATAAATCTTCCTCTTAGAACTGCTTTCAGAGTGTCCCAAAGGTTTCACTGAGTTGTATGGTCATTGTCATTAACTTCCATAAAGTTTTAAATTTCTTCTGTGACCCATTGGTTGTTTAGGAGTATGTCGTTGATTTTCTAGGAGCTTTTACCTTTTTCAAATTTTCTTCTGTCATTGATTTCTATTTCATTGCACAGTGATTGGATAGTATGCATGGGATAATTTCAGTACTTTTACATTTACTTAAGCAGGCTTTGTGGACTAGTATGTGATCTGTTTTGGAAAAAGTATCATGGGCTATTGAAAAGAATGTATACTGTGTTGCACTGGGGTGGGATACCCTGTATTTATCCATTAAATCCATGTGTTCAAGGGTGCAGTTCAGCTCTGAAATTTATTAGCTTTTTGTTTAGTCGATCTGCCTCTTTGAGAAAGTAGGGTGTTAAAATCCCCTACTATGATTGTGTCAATGTTTATGTGATATTTTAATTTCAGCAGTATTTGTATTATGAAGGTAGGTGCTCCAATATTCAGTGTATATATGTTTATCCATGTTATCTCTTCTTGTTGGATTGTTCCTTGAACTAGTATATCGTGACCTTCTTTGTCACTTCTAATCCGTTTGAATTTGAAGTTTACCATGTCTGATATTAGAATTGTCATGGAATGTTGTTTTCTATCCTTTAATTTTAAGTCTATTAGTATTGTTTTGGATTACATGGGTTTCTTGAATCCAACAGATTGTTGGATTATTTTCTGATTCAGTCTGCCAGTCTGTGTCTTTTGATTGGAGAGTTGAAGCCATTAATATTGATAGATATTACCGAGATGAGTTGGTTATAAACTATCATTGTCTTCTTTATCTGTTGATATATCATTTATATTACTCTTCCTGTTTTTTTTATTATTGTTTAATCACTGGCTTCACTGGTTTCCTCTGTGTTTTTAGCTGTGTCTAATTCATTATTTTTGTCAATCCTATGTTTTTCTAGAGAATATTCTTGAGTATTTTTTCTAGAGCTGGTTTAGCACTCATATATCTTCTGATCTGGTCTTTTTCATGGAAATACTTATTTCTCTACCTATTTTGAAAGATAGCTTTCCTGGGTAAGTTAATCTGGGTTGGAAGTTATTTGCTCCTAGGGCTGGAAATACTTTACTCCAAATTCTTCTGTCCTTGAGGGTTTGTGCTGAGAAGTTTGCTGTGATTCTAAGTGGTTTACCTTTATATGTGATTTTTTTTTCATTCTCCCTGGATACTTTTAAAATTCTGATTTTTGGTTTTTTTTTTTTTTGGCTGTATATCTTCAATTTTAATGAGGATATGCCTTGGTGAACCTCTCCTTTCATCATAATTATTTGGTGTTGTAAGCCTTGCTTACTTGTACTTTGAGATCTTTTCTTATATTTGGGAAATTTTCTTTCATAATTTCTGTAAGCATGTTGGTCAATCCATCTGTGCCATCTTCTATTTTTTCTCTAACTCTGATTAGGCTTCGCTTTTTTGTTTTCATCTAGTAGCTGCTCAATCATCATCCTTGTTCTCTTATTTTCTTTTTGGCTTCTTTCAGCTCTTTGTAATTCAGTTTTGTCCTCAATATCAGATACTCTGTCTTCACAGTGGTTATTTCTAGAACGTATATATTCTATACTGTTTTTTATTTCAGGTATTTCTGCCTGGTATCTTTCAGAGGATTCCATATCCTTGTTGAATCTGCAGGTCAAGTTTTGAGCTGTCTTGCTTAGCTCATCCAGTTTTTTACCTATTTCCCTGAAATTCACTGTGGATATATTGAGTGTCATTGCTATAAACTTTTGGTTTATTTCCTCTTTGAACTCATTTATTTCCTTCATCCCTTCTTAGAACTTCTCACAGATTTCTGCTATCTGATATTTGTTTTCTTCTCCCTTTTTAACCCCTTGCTCTGCCTTGGGGGAGTTGGTGTGTGGAGGCCTAGGAGAATCTTCTATTTCCTTGTTTCCCCATTCTCCTACGTGTAGCTGTATTTACATATATTTTAATTGTATGAGTCCCCCTCTTTTTTCTCCTCCATTTTTTGGTGGGGGTTATTGGCGGCTAGGGACTAGAGAGTGAAGTGAGTATGTGGTTATATGGAGCTTTTTAGTAGGATGTTGCCTCCCCATGAGTAATTTTCAGCTAGCATATCCAGTTCTAGTATTTACTACTTCTAGTATTTGTTTGCTCGAGTGATTCTGTCTCTGTCCCTATGTTATGCCACAAGAACTGCTTCACTTTATAACAGGATCCATAGTTTCAATCTTTCAACATTTCTATGTGATAGTCTTTATTGTTACTTTTTACCCACTTTGTCTATCCTCATGAATGGAGAGAGAACCTAGACACCTATTGAACAGAGCCAATAAAAGCACAATTCTACAAGAGTAACAACCTAATATACACACAAAACCACAAAAGTAGATAACCCACATTACTAAGTAACTTAAGAAACATGAAAAAATTTAAACCAATAAACTATCCACCAGGACCAATTAGATATTCCAATGAGCCATTGCATACATCATTCCCAAGTCACTACTTTGCTAGAGAGTCTGAGTGATCACACCCTAGTTACTCCTGTAGTCACTCTACTGAAAAATTATGGTTAACTCAGACTCTGGGCCTCTTTCTGCCGAGTTGCAGGCGCTTTTGCAGAGTCTGATTGAGCCTGTGATCTTGGGTTAGGAGCTCTTGCTGTACCTCTCCCTGGGTGAAGTGGTGGGTTTGGCAGATAAGTTCACTGGCACTCAGTTGTCCTCTGAGTCAGGATTATTGTAACCATTGACTCTGCGAGATCATTCAGGAAACAGTGCCTCATGTTCTCACTGTTCCTTCCAACTGTATAAGATTCAGTCAATCCAAGTCAGGTCTGTGTTTCTCTGTGAGCGGAAAAGTTACTCTTTTTACTGCATCCCCACCAGCATACACAGCCACTCCCCCTTGTATTATTTATTGAAACTACCCTATTTCAGAAGTCTTTTTAATTGTCATTTGTGCAATGTTTAAAACTTAAGTACAAAATACAATCCTATAAGATTATGGTGATTTTAAAGGTTGTTGTGTTATTTTGGAAATACATGTTTATTAACATTGTTTTCTTTATCAGAATGAAGGTCTCCTATCGAGGACATTTTCTACATAATATTTATCCCTGTGCCTTTATAGATTCTCCTGAATTTAGATCAACTCAGATGCACAAAGGTGAAAAATTCCAGGTATGTAATGGTATGATTTTAAAGAAAATTGAAACTAGTTCATAGTTCATTCAAAATCCAATGATTATTAATAGAATATGGCCATAATTTATTGAAAAAGGAGGTTACCACATGGCATATAAAGGATAATCTCATTTTAAAAACTTAAAGTAGTTTATGTATTAACCACCTTCCCATTACCTAGACAAAATATCCAACTCTCACAACTTACAGGTGGACAGGTTTATCTTGGCTCATAGTTTCAGTCCATGGTTAACTGGTTCCAAGGCAGGAATGGCATGGTAGAAGGAATGACAGAGGAAAACTGTTCAACCCATGGCAGCCAGGAAGCAGAGAGAGAAGGGAGGAGCTAGGGATAAGAACATACTTTCCTAGGTCATGTACCCAGTACCTTATCATCAGCCAGACCCTACTTCCTCACAGAACTTTCAGCTATTGAACTCTTCAGTGGATAAATCCACTAATGAGTATAGTACCACCATAATCCAATCACCTTCCACACACATGGGAATTTTGATGGACATTTTAGATCTAAAACATAACATTCCACCTCTGGTTCCCAAAAGGTCCACGTCCAAATCTTTTTGTAAAAATGCATTTAGTCTCTTGCTAAGAGTCACTAAAGTTTTAATAGTCCTAGCATTGCTGAAAAGTCTTAGTCCAAAGTGAGACCCCAGGCAAACTCTTAGCTGTGAACCCCTGTCAGAAATCCAAAAGAAAGTTGAATACTTCTAACATACAATACCACAGAGTAAACATTTCCATTCCGAAAGAGGAAAATAAGGGGACAGAAAGGAATGGGATCAAAGAAAGACCAAAATTCAGCAGGACAAACATTAAATCATGTAGTTCCATGTCCAGTGCTCAGGACAAGTTGTGGTGAGATGTGAACTCCAAAGGGTTTGGGCAGACCCACTGCCGTGCATTGTTAGCTATAGCATACACAGTCTCTCTCTCGGGTGGCCTTGCCCACTGCCTATTGTTTTCCTCAGCAGATGTTCCACATTCCTGGCATTTCCAAATTCCTGAGGTCTCCACTGCACTTTTGGCTTCACTCTCACAGCTTCATGCCCCACTCTTTTAGGGTCACACTGCCTGGCCTCCCAGGTCCTTCCTCTGAAATCTGGTGTAAGCTTCCATGACCCCTTAAGTCTTGGATTCTTGGTGTCTATCAAAGCAGTACCATGTGGATGATGCCAAGTTCTACTGCCAGTGACAGCAGAAGCCCCTCCCCCCTTGGATCATGGTTGCAGTGCCCTCTGAGTGACTGAGTACTGTGAAAAATGAGTCCTGGAGAAATAGTTCCCTAGGTGGTCCTTTGGCAGGGGGACCAAGGGCTGTCTTAAGTGAAACCTTTAAAGTTTTTCACCACTGAGCTTGCAGTGGGCAGTGTCTTGTAGATCCCTGAGATGCCTTCAAGCCATCTTTCCTAAGGTCCTGGTACAAAGAACTTGGCTTCTTTTTAATGCTAATTTTGGTTTAATGCAATGATGGTTTCCTTTGCTTCAGTTTTGCAGGTACTTTCTTTCTGGGGAAACTAATAACTTTTCAAATGATTCAGCTCTGCCATTTGCTCCTGATTCTCAATGGGGATCTGGTTAAAAGCAGTCAGCAGAACTTGTGCCAGCCTGAACATCAAGCTACTGTGAAATTTCCCCCACCAGATTAATTAGTCCCCCACCCATAATCTTTGTTCTCCATAAAGTCTCAGGATGTGGGCAAAATATAAACAGATTTTTCTGCAGAGTGTAACACACATGACCTCTAGTCCAACTGCCAATGGAGTCCTTGTTCCTAACTGAAGCCTCCTGAACCTGGCCTTTATGGTCTGTATTTGTCAGCATTCTGGTATTCCGAGCATCAACCAAACTATCCCATCAAGCTCAGTTTATAGCATTCTAGGGCTGTTCTAGCCAGCATCTCCAAATTTTTCCAAAGTTCTCTTATGAACCAGTTATAAAGTCTTCTAAATCACATGGTCAGGTACGTTCATAGCAATGACCCCACTTCTGTGGTATCATCTTCCACACACATAAGAATTTGGGGGGACTTTTTAGATCTAAGCCATAACAGAGTATGTATATACACAAAAAGAGGTATTTAAAGATACATTGTATTTTAGCCATGGTGTTAACATTGTTATTTCCAATGTGAGTTTGTGTGGTTTTAAATTTTTCTTTCTTTTTGCTTATTTGAATTTGTGTAATTTTCCCATAGAAAATATCTAATGTTTTTATTATGAGAGAAAAAAATGTCTTTGTAGATAGTCGGTATAGCTAAAACATAGAATTAATTATTACGGAAACATAGAAAACTGGCTTTGCCTTAGAGAATTTATTTTAGTAATCATTATGAAAAAATTGAATCACTTTTCCCTTTTACACTAAGTGACTATTTCTAGGGACAAAGAATGAAATTCTTCACAGTAGCAGCATTTTGAATGTGGACTACTTGGTGTTATTCTTTTTGTATTTTTTAATGGCGCCATTACATGGCACTTCATTCTAATTCTTTCTGTGAGTACCCAGATCTTCTATTTGTTGTTGATAGGAAAATAATCAAGAACGTGACTGAGAGTTTTCTTTAGTTTAAACTCTAGATAAACAGTAGTAAGGAAATATCCTTAACAGTAAGGTCCATCTGTTTAGGTATGAAATGAAATTGAAGGAAATGATATCACCTGAGGGAGGAAGAAATGTCAGTGTTTCTGGATGGCCAAGTCTCATTTTAGAGTATCATTTTGAGATGCCAGAGAATTTGAGATGCAACAGAGCGAAGATAAAATGAAAATTTTATAGGTATACCGTTTAGTTTATCTCCTTCACATGATTTCAGCCTTACTCTGCTCCCATCCTGCCTGAGTAACGGGCCTAAGAATTACTTAGTTTGTTAAATTAAATGCATTTATTGGAAGGTTTTATAGACTTTTACTGATGTGTGTGACAATGTTCCCATGCTGACTATGCTTAAAATACAGAAAGAGAAAGCTAATGCTGTGTCCTGGCTCCTGTAGTTTACATAGTCACCTTGTCATTGAGGAGGTCAACAATTCTCTGAGATTTATGTTCTCATTGTATCTTTAGATACTACCATCTACAAATGAGAACAAGGCCACCTCTTTCTTCTCTCCTTCCCTCTCATCTCCTGACAGTAGCTTCTTCCAAAGCCTGACATTTATCTGTTGCATCTGTCTCTGTGTATAGCAGCAGGTGGTTTTAAATGATAACTCAGTCTCATATTATCTTGAAGAAACTGGGCTTTGAGATGAAGTGGGAACCAAACCTTTGTCTCCAGAAGCAAGAGGTTCCCAAGATGCCAAGAATACAAAAGTATACTGTTTTTCCGCTAGACTTCAAATTATATTATACTTCTAATTCAGTTAACAAAAAGTAATTCCTACCACTAATACAGTTCTTTTTCTTCTTGGATTCTGGGGATTTGATTTTGGTAGTTGAGAATTGTTGCTGAGAACTAATGTGAAGAATTAATGTGAATTCCAAGACCAAAACTGACCAAAATTGAGGTACCATACCTTGATGAAGGATATTAATTCATCCTTTGTTAATAGCAGTCGGCTTTTCTGTACTTCTCTGCATAGAGCTTGGAGTGGCATTTTGTGGTTGACCAGTGGATGAAAATTACTCCAGCATCATCGAGCCTGTTCCTGTACAGTCAGAACTAACTCCATCTAAGTAAACCCTTGAGAGAGGTTTTGCTCTGATTATTTACAAAATGTTCCTTTTACAAGAGTGAAATACAGCTGTTGCACATCTGTGTAGGAGTAGTATGTATATAGCCTCTTCTTCTTCTTTTTTTTTTTTTCTTTTTGGTGCCAGGGATCAAACTCAGGGCCTTGTGCTTGTGAGGAAAGCACTCTAACTACTGAGCTAAATCCCCAGCCATGTATATAGTCTCTTACTGAAGCAAGTTCCTAAGTGAAAAAAAAATCACGAACTTCCAGGGCCATTTTCTTACCTCCCTGTGCCAGTGACAGAGGACACTTGAAATTTTCAGTGGTCGAACTTCTCCACGTATCCATCTTGTACCTCTTGAGATCATCCTTCCTTTTAGGGAGCATTCTGACAAGCTGCTCTGTCTTTTGAATTTCTAATTCTTTAAATTCATTCTGTGGTCAAGGTATGGATGAATTTCACAATATGACAAAAAAGAAGGAAAGAAAAGGCAAGTGGACTGAAATTGCACAGCATCTTAGAGTTTTGCTCAGGAAAGGGTTAGTAATTATAACAGTAATAGGCACAGTGATAGAGCTGAAAAAACACAGTTGGAACATGCAGTTCTTCTCCCTGGGTGCTTGCAGTTTTGGTACTTAGAGAGGAAGCTGCTACTCAGGACTGTTGGAATCTTGAGTATCATTGTTACAAAAGATGGAAGTAGTAGTGTTTTGTGTTTGGTTTCTTTTTCTTTGTGCAGATGCTTTATAGCAAGTGAGTCCTACTGCTAACATGTTTTTCTTTTGCATTCTGTCTCATACTGTTGCCTTCCCATGGCCAGTAGTATGTCCTCATGCTGCAAAGCCTGAAAATCAGTTTTACTGACTTCAAGAGAAGAGGAATGTCTCAGAGACATATCCATGCTCTTGTGGAATAAGTGAACACTGAGTTTTACCTGCTAGTTACAGAAAACATTATCTTAATTGCATATTTCCATGAAGTGTAAAGCAATTTAACTTGCCAATTTTAACTCTGCTATATGTTAGCGCCCATGAGAACCAGCTTAATAAACCCCTTCTAGGACAGTTTTCTGTTCCTGGCATGTGAAATGCTGTATGATACATGGAAAAAGTAATACATTTTCCCCTCAGGACAGCTGTCTCTTCCTTGTATCAGACTGCTGTGTCTGACTCTAGTTCACCAGCAGTTCCCTCACATGCCTTCACTCTTCCAGGATGAAGTTCACAATCTTCTCTTTATGGCAGGGCATAGAACTGGTCTGCAGTTAAGTGAGAGGCTGATCCAGTCAGTTCCTTGAGATGCTCAGAAGAAACCCAATTGCAAACACTTAGTCTGGATTCTCTACTTGAAAAAAATCCATTTGTGTCTTCCATTGATGCATTTACTGTACTTTTACAGTATTCTGTAAAATTCTTCACTAGAAATCAGTTACAGCACTTTTAAAATGACCTGATGACTTAAGAAGTACATTTATTTTTTAGAAGCTTTAAAACCTCAGAAAATTTCC